>MU782194.1:116138-139249 GCA_026770625.1 Nicotiana glauca | reverse complement strand
TCACCACAACCCACACCTTATTACTTTGTGTTGCGGCACGCAACCCGATCCCACCGAGCAATCACAATTCACAAACAATACCACAACAATAATAATTTACAAGGATAACCACAACAAGGTATAAGAACAACAACCACAAATCCCAATAACAACAACAACACAACTTACAAAAGGTTTAGGTGACTATCCATACCATTTCCATCTTTTTCAACAGCCCATTATACCATTTATATCACAACAATAGTTTTCCACCGCTTACTTGCACAATCATATCGGATGTCTTAATCAACAACGCATAAGGCACAATATTTACATGAATTCACCAATAGTTCATACAAGTAAACACATCCTGTTCACAAGAATTTAACTTCACAACTAATTCATGGAGATATCACATACCAAGTATTTGGACACCAAACAAGGCGATTTTACAAAGGTTAAGGTGAGCCATACATACCTGAAGCTGGATTCCTTTCTAATTCCTACTTCTAATTCACCAAAATAATCTAGCAACGTCAATACAGTACACAAATTAATACACATAACTTAGAATTGAAGTTCACAATTGCTACTTAAACTTATTTAGGTTATCGACCCCTCTTTGAACACTCATTTACCCCTACCCAATTCCTCTTACTATATTTCAGGTTTTTAATAGACATGCATGAATGATTTCAACCATTATTTTAAGAACTAATGCATGAGACTCCCCCTCTTAGTTTAACCCAAAAATTCAATAGGAGAAGTTAGGGATTTTACCTGTAAGGAAAGGGGGTATGAAGATAAGCTCGAAATTTCCCGGCCCGGATGGTTTTGAAGAACCAAAATTTGGAGAAGATGACTTTCTCTCTCAAGATCCTCTCTTCCTCTCTCTTAGTTTGTTCAGCAAAATTGTTAAAATGAGGGGGTTGAGGTGTTTTATTGAAAAGGGGTCGGGTTTTAAAATTTAGAAAAATAGAAGTCCGAACAAATCTGCGGTCGCATTCTGCGATCGCAGAATCAAAATGCGGTCCGCAGATTGGACCGTAGAAATACACCCAAAACCCTGAAGGTCTTCCTGGGTCTGTGACAGGAATGCGGTCTGCATTCCTGTTATGCGGTCGCATTTTGCACCGCAGATTTGACCTCCACAAATCCTTGAGGAATTTATGCAACGACTATGTGGTCCACATATTGATTATGCGATCGCATAATAGACCGCATTTTCAACATCAATTTTGACAATCCTTCTGCTTCACTCTGCGGTAGAAATGCGGTCCGCATAGCTGATCTGCGACCGCATTCTACACTGCAGAATGACAATTTTCTGGAAAATCGATTCTTTTAATTTTTAAGTGCAAAATCAGTAAAAATGGTCCGAACCGTGGATCGCAAGCTCACCGCGAAGAATTCTACACATTCCTAACACATATCTAGACCTTGGCACTATGGGCTACTAGGTTTTAAGCACAAAATTTTTACGGGGCCTTACACTTCTTTCCCTGTAATATCATGAATTCTATAGGGCCCTTCCCAAGTTGGACTTAATTTACCAGCGTTGGTTGCCTTTGTAGATTGAAAGACCTTTTTAAGCACGAAGTCCCCAATTTTGAAATATCGCAAATGAGCTTTCCTGTTGTAATATTGTTTGATCAGTTGATTTTGTGCGGCCATTCTTATTAACGCAGCCTTTATCCTGCCTTCTAATAGATCTAAATTGACCCGCATCTCTTCATCATTAGATTCCTGCGTTGCTTGGGACACCCTCGTGCTTGGCTCTCCTATCTCAACTGGGATAAGTGCCTCAGCCCCGTAAACCAAGGAAAAAGGGGTCTCACCTGTGCTTGTTTTCGTGGTTGTGCGATATGCCCATAAGACACCAGGTAATACTTCAGGCCAATTACCCTTTGATTCCTCTAATCATTTCTTTAAATTATTGATGATGACTTTATTTGTCGATTCTGCTTGCCCATTCCCTACTGGATGATATGGTGTTGATGTTATCCTTTTTATTTGCCAACTTTGAAGGAATTTCGTGACCTAAGCTCCTATAAATTGTGGACCATTGTCACATACAATTTCTTTTGGTGCACCAAATCGACAAATGATATTTCGCCAAATGAAATCCTTGACTTCTTTTTCTTGTACCTGTTTAAATGCTCCTGCTTCTACCCATTTAGTACAATAGTCAGTGAATATGAGTAGAAATTCTACCTGTCCTTTAGCTTGAGGCAATGGTCCACCTATGTCCATTCCTCATTTCATAAATGGCCACGATGCAATAACCGAATGGAACAATTCAGCAGGTCTGTGCATATTATTACCATATCTCTGGCATTTATCGCATTTAGGTACGAAGCTCGTTGCTTCTTCTTCCATTTTGGGCCAGTGATATCCTGCCCTGATCAAAGTTCTTACCAGTGACCTTCCTCTTGCGTGGTTTCCACAATGTCCTTCATGTATTTCCCTCATTACATATTCCATTTGAGAGGGTCCAAGGCATTTTGCTAAGGGACCACCAAATATCTTTCGATAAAGATTACCTTGTTTTAAACAGTAACGAGCTGCCTTTTTACGAAGTGCATGTGCTTTGACCTTGTCATTAGGTACAGTACCATACTGTAGAAAAGCTATAATTTCATTTCTCCAATCCCAAGTTAGATTATTAAAATTTACCTCGTTTTTATCAGGTTCGAGAACCTAATGAAATAAATGTATGACTAAGGTTGGCATCTTTTGTTATATCAGCTGCGGATGCAAGGTTTGCTAAGGCATCTGCTTTGACATTATCATCCCTTGGTATTTGGATAACTTTCCAAGACTGGAACTGTTTTACCAGTTCCCTTACCTTTTCCAAATATTGATGCATCCTTGCTTCCCTAGTTGTGTAAGTCCCCAGCATTTGATTAAACACGAGTTGAGAATCACTTTTGATCACCACCTGGCTTATCCCAAGTTCTCGTGCCAATTCCAGACCTGCAATCATAGCTTCATACTCTGCTTCATTATTAGTTACGGAATGACATTTAATAGCTTGCCTAATAGTTTCTCCCGTGGGTTGTACTAAAATAGTTCCTAAGCCTGCACCCTTAATGTTAGACGATCCATCAGTGAATAAAGTCCATACTCCTGGATTTGCTCCATTAAGTACCTGAACTTCTTTTTCGACTTCCAATTGCATTCCTTGGCTAAAATAAGCTACGAAATCCGCCAGTACTTGGGATTTTATTGCTGTTCTGGGTAGATACGTGATTTCATACTCACTTAATTCTATAGCCCATTTAGCTAACCTCCCTGATAACTCATGTTTATGCAGAATATTATGTAAGGGGAATTCAGTTACTACAACAATTGGGTGAAATTGAAAATATGGTCTCAATTTTCTAGATGCCATGATTAAAGCTAATGCTAATTTTTCTAATTGCGGATAATGTGACTCTGCATCTAACAAAGATTTACTAACATAATAAATAGGAGATTGTTTACCTTGTTCTTCTCAAACCAAAACTGCACTTACCGCAACTTCTGAGACTGCAAGGTAGATAAAAAGTCTTTCCCCAGCCCTAAGTTTTGCTAACAGTGGTGGGTTTGCCAAATATGTCTTCAAGTTCCTAAGTGCTTGTTGACATTCTTCATTCCACTCAAAGTGATCTTGTTTTTTAAGGGCTGAGAAAAACTTGAAACATTTTTCTGATGACTTTGAGATGAATCTTCCCAAGGCCGCGATCCTTCCTGTGAGTCTTTGAACTTCTTTTTTGTTTGAAAGTACATCAGGAATTTCTTCAATAGCTTTAATCTGAGCTGGGTTCACTTCAATACCACGGTTAGAAACAAGAAAACCCAAAAATTTTCCTGATGCCATACCAAATGCACATTTTTCTGGGTTCAATTTCATATTATATTTTCGTAAGATTCTAAATGCTTCAGATAAATGTGATAGATGATCCTCTGAATGTTGAGTCTTAACTAACATGTCATCTATATAAACTTCCATGGTCTTACCTAAATGTTCTTGAAACATTTGAGTAACTAACCTCTGATACGTTGCACCAGCATTTTTAAGACCAAAGGGCATTACTTTATAACAATAAGTCCCCATGTCCATATAAAAAATGTTTTTTCTTCATATTCTGGATCCATTTTGATTTGATTATAACCTGAGTATGCATCTAAAAAACTTAATAGTTCATGTCCTACAGTAGCATCAATTAACTGATCTATATGTGGTAAAGGAAAAGAGTCCTTCAGATATGCTTTATTGAGATAAGTGTAATCCACACATACGTGCCACTTACCATTCGTCTTAGGAACCACAACAGTGTTAGCCAACCAGTTAGGATACTTTACCTCATGAATTGACCCTATTTTGAGCAATTTTTGAACCTCTTCTTGAATCACTTGATTTTTAAAAGCCCCTTGCTTTCGTTTCTTTTGCTTGACTGGGGGATATGATGGGTCTTCATTCAATTTATGAGTCATGACCTCCGGTGGTATCCCTGTCATGTCAGAATGGGACCAAGCAAAATAATATGCGTTAGCTTTTAAAAATTCAATTAACTTACGTTTTACCTCTGGGATGAGATTTGCTCCTATATACACTTTCCTCTCAGGCCAGTGTATAAATAAAACCATAGCCTCTAACTCTTCAATCATCATTTTAATGTTCTTGTTTTCCTCTGGTTCTTGAATAGTGTCAGGCCTTGAATCCACGTCTGTTTTTCCTTCTTCAGATAAGGTTGAAACTGCTCCCTCCGTAACTGAATTATGTAATTGCTATTTGGCTTCGCTTTGAACAGTTGAATTTGCAACGGAGTTTATACTCCTGGATGTTTGTTAATCACCTATGATCTGGAAAATTCCCCATGGTAAGGGAAATTTAATAACTTGATGCAACGTTGACGGTACAACATCCATATCATAGATCCATGGCCTCCCAAGAATTATGTTATAAGCCATTTCCAAATCTACCACCTGGAACATAGTATCTTTGACAACACCTTCTGCAAAGGTGGTAAGGATCGCTTCGCCCTTGGTTATGACATTGGAATTATCAAACCCTGACAAAGTATATGCTTTTGGAACCAACTTGTCCTCAGCTTGCATTTCCGTAACACTCATATCAAAATAATATTTACTGAACTACCTGGATCAATCAGAACACGTTTCACATTAGTATCATGTATGAGTAATGATATTACCAGTGTGTTGTTATGTGGAGTCATGAGGCCTTCTGCATCTGCGTCATTGAACGTGATATTCTCCTCCTCCAACACGTGTCGTAACCGCTTTCTATGATTGATCGTCATTTTGGATATTTTATTGGCTGCAGTATACGAGACACCATTGATCTCTTCTCCTCCACTTATAACGTTGACTTTCCGTTTCAGAGAGGGTGGTTTCGGGGACTCTTGTCTATTTTTCGTATATGCTTGTTTACCTTTCTCACTGAATAATTCAGTGAGATATCCTTGCTTTAACAAATTATCCACCTCACTTTGTAGAAATCTGCAATTTGCGGTTTTATGCCCGTGATCATTATTGAATTCACACCAGTGATCAGGGTTTCTTCTACTTGGGTTTGATCTCATCTCCTTCGGCCACCGTACCTTATCTCCCATGCCTCTTAAAACAGCCACAAGCTCGGAAGTAGTTACATTAAAATTATAACCACCAAACCTTGCCTTCAAACTCCCATCATCATCTCATTGTCCACGTGTGCCTCGATCATTGCTGAACATTGATGAAGAGCCTGATTCTCTATGTCTGGGCTTATGATCGTACCTTTCTTGTTTTGACCTTGAGTCTTTACCTGCAGGTCCCACATATGGATCATACCTATTTTTACCGGATCTCCTTTCATTATCTACAAGCCTTGAACTTGTTTTCTCATCCGTTTTCGGTCGCAAGATAATATCTTCCTCGATCCGCATCTTCGTGTTATACCTATTGTAGATGTCCTTCCACATTGTTGCTGGGAATTCCCAAAGGCTTTCTTTGAATCTCCTCATGGCTTCTAAACTTTTCTCATTCAGATTACTAATAAAAGCTATGGCTGCCCAGTTGTCAGGTACTCGTGGTAGCAACATTCTTTCTCGTTGAAATCTATCTACAAATTCCCTCAATAACTCGAAATTCCCTTGCTTGATTTTGAAGATGTCCTCCATCATCTTTTCAACTTTTTGAGCTCCCGAATGTGCTTTAATAAATAAATCTGCAAGCTCGGCAAAAGAATTTATAGAATTTTCAGATAATAGAGAATACCATGTTAAAGCTCATTTGGTGAGTGTTTCACCAAATTTTTTGACCAGGACTGATTTGATTTCTTGCCTAGTCAAGTCATTCCCTTTGACACCTGTGTTGAATGCAGTGACGTGATCTTGCGGGTCTAATATTCCATCGTACTTTGGAATATCGGGCATTTTAAAGTTCTTCGAAATTGAGAGGGGGGCGGCACTTGGCTTCCATGGTTGTTCAGAATATTGTCTATGTCTACTCCTTTGATCATGGGCGGTACCCCATGTATTTGTTCTATGCGTTCCTTTTGCTCCTTAAGCTGTTTCTGCAAGGTTAGTACGAGATTTTGTAAATCAGAATTAGCTTGATTACCTGGGTCTCCTTCTTGCATTTCACTAGGAGTTCCTCCACTTCCTGAATTAACCAGTCCAGAACGGGGGGTTCTCTAGAGTATTATTGTTTGGAGTTAGTGTTGGCGGGGCTACAGGTAACTGGTTAACAAAGGCTTGAAGAACTTTGCTAACTTGAGAAGCAATTATTTTTTGCAACGCCTCATTCATATCTTCGACATTGTTGAGTTGATCCTGTTCATTTGCCTAAGACCCATCGGGAGTGCCTTCACGAGATCGTCGTGGAGAACCTTGTGGTGAATCTCGAGGAGAACTTCCTTGAAGTTGTTGGTTTGTTTGAATTTCTGGAAGTACTGGGGTGTTGTCGTTGTTGTTCGACATGATTGATGTGAATCAAGAAAATCAAGTAGAAATAAAGTTGATTATCAGATTCCCGGTAACGGAACTAATTTGTTTAACCAAAAAATGAATTTTTAGTCAAATTTGGAAAATAGAAGAATTGGGTTACTAATAATCGAAAGACAAATAGAAAAAAGAATTTTCAAGTACTCAGATAAGAAAGCTTGCAAACCAAAGTATATTTCAATAATGTCCTCCCTTTCCATCAACTACATATCTCTCCTTTTATAGGTCCCTTGGAGAATCTCTGTAAATGTACGCTACATCTAAGTCATAATGAGGCTATTATGAATATTTAATGACATTAAATGCTGCGTTACATAATCATTATATTGAATACAAATATTCCTTAACGGCTCCGGTATTTATTTCTCTTGAAAAGCTGTATCTATATCCTCTTATTCCACCAGGTTCTTTATCCTTTCTGTATCTCGTGCGTATTCATGTTTAAATAGAGGCGGTGCTTTCGAGCCTCTTATCTCGTACCTCCTTTGTGATCCCGCATCTCTTTTATCCCGCACCTAATCTGTGATTCCTTGACCAATTGTGCCCTTTTGATAATTTCACGTGTCATGCTTTATCATCATTTATTTATGCACATATATTTCCCTAATACACAGAGGTTATTCATTTGATAGTATTTTGTCATATTTTAATAAGTGCATGTAATTTTTCTAAATTATAATAAATCAAGGTGAACGTTATTATTCTAAAATAGTAAAAATTTGTTATATTGACCTCGAGCGTCAAATTTAACCTTCTAAACTTGACGGAGGAAGCAATAAAAGGATGTTTATACTCCCTTTGGTTCACCATAAGTGACAAATTTACTTTTTTATTTTGGTCCAAAATAAGTGTCCATTTATATAATCAAGAAAAAATTTAATTTTATTTTTCCAAAATTATCCTTACATACGTATCCGTAAAAAGTTATTTACTACTCACATTTAAGAAGAGAAGTAAGTGCTACTGTAACTATAGTGCAATATTCAATGAAGGGTAATTTAATCATACAAACTATTTTCGTCTAAAATTAATATTTTCTTAAAGGGTGTGCCCAAAGTAAATTGGCCACTTGTTGTGAACCGGAGGGAGCATGAGATATGCGTATATTCACTTTCATTCACCCAATGATATTCTTTTTTTTTTTTGGTTCAGATCGAGGTTTGACTAGACAAAAGTACATAATTCTTCACAAATAAACATCCGCAAAATTTTATGGACAAAATCCTTTTAACAATAGAAAGAAATCTGATTGGTGAGCTCTCATTTGGACTTTTTAGGTTCACGGAGGACAGTTGGATAAGTAGGTCTGTCAGTGTATAGATTTTGTATTGGAATTCTGCAGTTAGTTTAGAACTTCTTTTATCCCTTTCGATGATTTCGAGTTGCTTCAAGACTCGATATGCCATGTTACGATTCTACTATGCACACCTTTAGCTGGTATGGTTGGCATGCTCTTGCAAATTGTTCATATTAAATATTACATTTTTATTACTCCATAAAATTGTTTATACATACGTATCGTTAGAATAAAAATTTATTTGAGGCACAGCTAACGAGGTGAGGACACATGAGGATTTAGTAGTTGAAATCTTGAGACATCTTTGTTGCAAATGGTCTGGTTAGGTTGCCAGCATATCGGTATTAGCATAAATCGTGAGGTATGAAGTTCAAGTTCCCCCATATGGTGTAGTGTAATTTACTACTATTGTGCCTTGTTTAGAACTTGAAGCTTATGATACCGATTTGAAAATAGAAGCATGTAAATATAGAGCAAAACACACACACACACACATATATATTCCTTTCTTCATAGAAAAAATTATATGATATATGAGTTTAGGACGAGTTTTGAGATTTAATTAATTCCGTTTCTTTCGGCTTCAATTTTATAGGAAAATTATGTTGGGTGAATATATTTGGAACACCTTTATTTTTTGATCCCATTAAAGAAGTTTTGAAAAATTAACGCAACACTAGAATTTTGAAGTACTAGGAGTCCCGATGATCACCAAAATTTTCAATCGCAATGCTGAAAAATACCGGTGATCAATCAAAATTTTATGCCAATTCTTGTGATCATCATTAGCATAGAAATCCTGAGAATCACCATAATCATTAGGATTTTTGACGAAAGCCTAACGATCACCTTAAGAACCTGGCCTGGAACATATTTCTAAATTCCGACGCGAAGGTTTATTGTATCCAAGACTTTTCTTAATCATCAAAGTTCAACCAGGTGTAACTTACGCAATACACGAACAATTGATGGAATTGTCTCATTTATCATGCCTCCCGATATTGGACAATCCCAATATTACAACATAACTGATGTTCGGCCATATATATATATATATATATATATATATATATATATATATATAATCATTATTGCCTCACATTCTAATATTTTTAGTTATCTTTTGAGTATTAACTATATTACTTTATGCTTCATATTATATTTCAATAGTGTAGGAATAAGCGATATGGAGATCAAAAAATTTGGACTAAAATTGAATAAAATGCGAAAGAAAAAAAAAGAAAAAAAAAAAAATATAAAATTGTTAATAAAATTTATAAGTGACGAAACCAGAAAAATGAAATGAATAGAAATGGACAAAATTTTATGTTCCGAGCCCACAGTTTCTTGTGTGTCCTTAAAGAATCTTATCCCCTCACTGTTGCCCAAGGTTGACGGATAAATTCTTCCCAGGATAGAACGGAACTTCCAACTTAGCGGTAGCGGCACTTCAAACCACTAAGTTATCGGCGAACTCAAAAGTAATGGAGGAAACCACACGAAAAACTTACTTTGTTTTAAAATAATGATGCAGAAAGAAGAAGCAGATGAAGCAGAAAATTTCAGAGTAAAAAATTCTGAAGGAATGGCTGGTTATTTATAGCCAATGAAATCTGGATTGAAAGGGTGTGAAAGTAGCTTTTCACATTGCAGGTGGCTATTCGTGAAAGACAGCCTTTCAGATGGCAGTTTAATTAATGCCGGAATATTTAAAAATTAAAGACGAAAAAATTAATTAATAACGGTCATATTAATATAAAATATTAATATTTAATTAATTAATTTCATTTTATTGGTCAAAAAAAATATCAATCAATCAACCGAAGCCGAAGCCGAAGCCGAGCCGAGCCGAGCGAGCGACGACGACGACGGCGCGAGGCCCCTTCCTCTTATCTCCTTTTAAGAGCTTAAGGAAGTACTTCTATATTTAAACCCAATAAAATGCTTGTCTTTAACCAATGAGGGACAAAGTACAAAAACTAAAGTTGCCTTTTCACCTTCTTCCCTTATTTCCCATTCACACCACCACTTTAACCCCAACAATCCCCCACATGAATGGGGAATGATGAACATGCATGAAAAATTTTGTGTGATTCGCAACTAAGGATTAATTGCATCGGGATAAGTAGGTTTCCCTTTGAACTTTCCGTAGTGAACATATATCGGATATACTCGGTCAATCGGTAGATTTGATATCTTTGAACCGTCGAGCTTTAGTGTATACCTATACAACATATGTCACACAAATAATCCTTATCTATCTTTGGGTTCTCATTGTTGTGTTCGTTTTAGCCATGAACACTGCCTGGTTTCATAAGTGCATAGAGCTGGCCTTTACTACATTCTCTTTGAAGCGGCTTACACTTCACACTTATATAGGTGATTCCTAAACGTGTTATCCCATAGATACACTATTTGATATACCCTATATCAAACTTAGAAATCATTAAAAAGCCTTAACGCTTCATCCTTGGTACTGAACATTGTCTGCATCACGAGAATGGACCAAAATTTTATTTGACAATGTTAGACTGTCACTAATGACTTTGTTTGATCTCCTTGAACCTAGATCGTGGGATCTCCAGTCTTCTAGGTAGAGTTACCGCCATAGTGACTTGTCCTCGGCCATAGTCCCATTCCCTTTGATGACTTTTCAACCGCCTCTCTAGGTAAGCCTTTTGTAAGCGGATCCGATACATTATCTTTTGACTTTACGCAGTCAATTGTAATAATTCTACTAGAGAGTAGTTGTCTAACGGTATTGTGTCTTCGTTGAATGTGACGAGATTCTCTGTTATACATAACGCTCCCTGCCCTTCCTATTGCTGCTTGACTGTCGCAATGTATGCATACAGGTGCCAAAGGTTTGGGCCAAAAAGGAATATCTTCTAAGAAATTCCGGAGTCATTCAGCTTCTTCACCGGCCTTATCTAAAGCTATAAACTCAGACTCCATTGTAGAACGAGCGATGCATGTCTGTTTGGATGAATTCCAAGATACTGCTCCTCCACCAATAGTAAAAACGTATCCACTTGTGGATTTTGTTTCAGTTGATCCGGTGATCCAATTTGCATCACTATATCCCTCAATTACTGCGGGATAATTATTGTAATGCAATGCATAGTCTTGAGTATATTTTAAATATCCCAAAACTCGTTTCATTGCTATCCAATGAGCATGGTTGGGATTACTTGTGTATCGACTAAGCTTGCTTATTGCACAAGCTATATCTGGTCGTGTGCAATTCATAATGTACATCAAACTACCCAACACTCGAGCATATTCCAATTGAGATTTGCTTTCGCCTTTGTTCTTTACAAGAATATGGTTTAAATCAATTGGCGTTTTTGCTTCTTTAAAGTCCAAATACTTGAATTTTTCAAGAACCATTTTAATATAATGAGATTGAGACAAAGCTAGACCTTGAGGAGTCTGTAGGATTTTAACTCCCAAAATTAAATCGGCAACTCCTAAGTCTTTCATATCAAACTTGCTAGTAAGCATGCGCTTAGTAGCATTTATGTTAGCAATATCGTTACTCATTATCAACATATCATCCACATATAAACAAACAAGGACAATTTGATTTGGAGTATTCTTAATGTAAACACATTTATCACACTCATTGATCTTGAAACCATTTGACAACATTGTTTGATCAAATTTTGCATGCCATTGTTTTGGTGCTTGTTTTAATCCATAAAGTGACTTCACAAGTCGACAAACCTTCTTTTCTTTTCCGGAAACTACAAACCCTTCAGGTTGTTCCATATAGATTTCTTCCTCTAAATCCCCATTTAAGAAGGCCGTCTTTACATCCATCTGATGGATTTGAAGGCTATACACGGCGGCTAACGCTATTAACACCCGAATAGATGTAATCCTTGTTACCGGCGAGTATGTGTCAAAGTAATCAAGACCTTCTCGTTGTCTAAATCCTTTAACAACTAATCTTGCCTTGTATTTGTCAATAGTACCATCAGCTTTCATTTTCCTTTTGAAAATCCATTTAGAACCCAAAGGTTTATTTCCTGGAGGAAGATCAACCAATTCCCAAGTATGATTACTTAATATGGATTCTATTTCACTATTGACTGCCTCTTTCCAATATTGTGCTTCCGAGGAAGACATTGCTTCTTTGAACGTTTGAGGCTCATTTTCCAATAAGAAAGCCAGAAAATCTGGTCCAAAGGAAGTAGCTGTCCTTTGACGTTTACTACGTCTTGGATTTTCCTCATTAAATGTATCTTCCTTTTCTTCTTCCTGAGGTCGCTTAGATTTTTCTTTAGATGACTCATATTCCATTTTATACGGATAAATGTTCTCAAAAAATTCAGCATTATCCGATTCAATTACCGTATTAATATGAATGTCGGGATTTTCTGATTTATGAACCAAAAACCAATATGCCTTACTATTTGTTGCATATCCTATGAAAACGCAATCAACAGTTTTTGGTCCAATTTTTATCCTCTTGGGTTTAGGAAGTTGCACTTTAGCTAAACACCCCCACACTTTAAAATATTTTAAGTTGGGCTTCCTTCCTTTCCATTTTTCATATGGAATAGATTGTGTTTTGCTATGGGAAACTCGATTCAGCATTTGGTTAGCTGTAAGAATAGCTTCCCCCCACAAGTTCTGAGGCAAACCAGAGCTAATTAATAGGGCATTCATCATTTCCTTTAATGTTCTATTCTTTCTTTCTGCAATTCCATTAGATTACGGTGAGTAAGGGGCAGTTGTTTGGTGAATAATGCCATTTTTCAAACATATTTATTCAAAAGGAAATTCATACTCACCGCCTCTATCACTTCTTATCATTTTGATCTTTTTATTTAATTGCGTTTCAACTTCATTTTTGTACTGCTTGAATGCGTCTATTGCTTCATCTTTACTATTAAGTAAATAAATATAGCAATATCTAGTACTGTCTTCAATGAAAGTTATGAAATACCTTTTTCCACCGCGAGATGGTATGCACTTCATATCGCAAATATCCGTGTGAATTAAGTCTAAAGGATTTGAATTCCTTTCAACTGACTTGTAAGGATGCTTACTATACTTAAATTCCACACATATTTGACATTTCGAGTTATTGCATTCAAACTTAGGTAGTACTTTCAAATTAATTATTTTCCGCAAAGTTTTAAAATTGACATCACCTAAACGTTCATGCCATAAATTATTTGACTCAAACAAGTAAGAAGAAGCTGAAATTTTATTCATATCAATGGCAATTACATTGAGCTTAAAAAGGCCCTCTGTTAGGTAACCTTTTCCTACGTACATTTCATTGTTACTAAGTATAACTTTGTCAGAAACAAAAACACACTTAAATCCATTCTTGACTAGAAGTGATGTTGAAACTAAATTCTTCCGCATTTCAGGAACATGAAGAACATCCTTTAAGGTCACAATCTTTCCCGAAGTCATCTTCAAAGCCATTTTGCCTGTTCCTTCGATTTTTGCAGTAGCCGAGTTTGCCATAAACACTGTCTCGTTAGGTCCAGCGGCATCATAAGAAGTTAACAACTCTTTGTTAGTACAAACATGCCGAGTTGCTCCTGAGTCAATCCACCATTCTCGAGGATTTCCGACTAGGTTGCATTCTGAAAACATGGCGCATAGGTCGTCGATTTCATCATTCTTCTCAATCATGTTCGCTTGACTTTTCTTTTTATCCTTTGTTGGTGCACGACATTCATTAGACTTATATCCAACCTTACCACAGTTGTGGCAATTACCTTTGAACCTCTTCTTATTTGGATAATTCTTTGATCCAGACGGCTTCTTCCTCTTTTTACTTGTTGAAGCTTCCTCAACAACATTAGCACCCATTATTACACGAGATTTCTTCTCAGCAGCCTTGTTGTCTTCTTCAATCCGTAGACGAACAATAAGGTCTTCAAGCGTCATTTCCTTGCGCTTATGTTTCAAGTAATTCTTAAAGTCCTTCCATAGCGGAGGCAACTTTTCAATAAATGCCGCAACTTGAAACGCCTCATTTATGACCATACCTTCAATCATAAATTTATAATTAGTACAATAATTAATATCTTGAATAAAAGTATTAACTTGTTTTGTACCTTCAGCAAGAAGGTCATGAACAATAACTTGCAGTTCTTGAACTTGCATTATAACCGATTTACCATCAATCATTTTAAACTCCAGAAATTTGGCGGCCACAAACTTCTTTAATCCAGCATCTTCTGTCTTCTGCTTCTTTTCAAGAGCATTCCATAATTCTCTTGATGTTTTCATGATGCTATAAACGTTGTACAAGCCATCTTCTAGCCCTCTTAGAATATAGTTTTTGCACAGGAAATCAGAGTGCTTCCAAGCCTCAATAACAAGGAAGCGCTCGTTGTCAGGGGTTCCTTCAGGCATGACTGAAACATCCTCTTGAATGAACCTTTGTAGGTTTAGAGTAGTTAGATAAAAGAACATCTTTTGCTGTCATCTCTTAAAGTCTACACCAGAAAATTTTTCCGGCTTTTTCGCTGGTGGCATAGCCGTTGCAGGTGCAGTAGGACGGCTAGGAATAGTAACAATCGCAGCAGAATCACTTTGTTCCTCTCCGTTAACCATTTCTGTCAATATGACACAAACAGATTCAGTAAATGGTGAAGTATTTAATTCTTCAAACCAAGACAACACAGTGAAAAGATTATTCTTCAAACCGAATTTATCACAGCGAAGAGATTATTCTTCAAACTGATTTTAACAGAATGAAGAGATTATTATTCAAAAACTGTTAGGAAAACCATGAAGGTTTCAGACACTTCAAAAATCAGAATAACAATGATATATATAAATAAGATTCTTTAAGCTTGTTAGTAAAACTTATAAGTGACGAAACCAGAAAAATGAAATGAACAGAAATGGACAGAATTTTATGTTTCGAGTCCACAAGTTTCTTGTCTGTCCTTAAAGAATCTTATCCCCTCACTGTTTCCCAAGGTTGACGGATAAATTCTTCCCAGGATAGAACGGAACTTCCAACTTAGCAGTAGCGGCACTTCAAACCACTAAGTTATTGGCGAACTCAAAAGTAATGGAGGAAACCACACGAAAAACTTACTTTGTTTTAAAATAATGATGCAGAAAGAAGAAGTAGATGAAGCAGAAAATTTCAGAGTAAAAAATTCTGAAGGAAAGGCTGGTTATTTATAGCCAACGAAATCTGGATTGAAAGGGTGCGAAAGTAGTTTTTCACATTGCATGTGGCTATTCGTGAAAGACAGCCTTTCAGATGGCTGTTTAATTAACGCGGGAATATTTGAAAATTAAAGACGAAAAAATTAATTAATAACGGTCATATTAATATAAAATATTAATATTTAATTAATTAATTTTATTTTATTGGTCCAAAAAATTATCAATCAATCATATCAATTGACCGAATCCGAAGCTAAAGCCGAAGCCGAAGCCGAGCCGAGCCGAGCCGAGCGAGCGAGCGACGACGACGACGGCGTGAGGCCTCTTCCTCTTATCTCCTTTTAAGAGCTTAAGGAAGTGCTTCTATATTTAAACCCAACAAAATACTTGTCTTTAACCAGTGAGGGACAAAGTGCAAAAGCTAAAGTTGCCTTTTCACCTTCTTCCCTTATTTCCCATTCACACCACCACTTTAACCCCAACAAAAATAAGGAGACAAAGGCGGGACACCCATTGGTATTTGCCCCCCCCCCAAGTGTAAGACAAATGAAAAGGAAAATGCAATTGAAAGAAAGGAACTGGAATTGAAATTGCAAATTGTCACTGGTTCCGGCGCTCGCCCGGGACAAGGTTATTTCGACCCTACACGGTCCCAACTCATATAAAGTGGTTCTAAACCTAATTTGTTGGGGGATCTAACATATTTTTGGGAGGAGAACACGCCACTTTGGAGGGGAGAACATAAATCACGCTTGGAGGGAGATTCTAACTACTTTTTCTTCTCTTCACTTCCTTTAATCTCATAGTTTAGTAGTTCTAGAGTTGTGAGGTGCTACACGAAAGTTTGAAGCTTGGATTGTTCCTATTATTTAATCATATTGGTTTATTTGTTCAATCTTATGCTTAATTATTTGACAGCTTGATTACCAATTGAATACTATCTACGAATCTAGGATTGAATTCAGGAGACGAAATTTTAGATTGCATAGAGCGAGATCTTGGACCCGAATATCGGGAACAGATTTGTAGTTATGATAATGATATACCTAATCTATTTGATTGGTTACTATATGGGAATTATTAATGTATTCTTGTTAATCCTAATTTCATTAGAATATAGGCGTTAAGTTAATTTGAATAGGCGAGTAGTACTTCAGGAGAATACTGCGAGTAATATTAACTCTGTCAATCAATAAACCAGATAAATTAATTAGACAATTTAAGTGAAAGACTCAATGGGATTGTTAACCCATAACTCTAGAATATTCGCTCCCATTGAATTTATCTCTAAGAGTGCCGACTTATTTTCTATAATCGCTTAGTTTGTTACTCTAGATCAGTTTTAGTTAAGTATTCATACATTAGAAAATATCTCGAATTTATTAATGGTCTTAGGTTAATTTAGTAAATTACAAGTCCCTGTGGGTACGATATCTGGACTTACAATCCTATATTACTTGTACGATCACGTATACTTACCAGTGCATATGGAAGCAACAAGTTTTGGCGCTGTTGCTGGGGACTTGGAAATTAACTATTTTACTAGATTGGATTTTACTTTTTGTCTATTCAAGTTTTTTTAAATTTTAGATTAGTTTAATATTTTATTATCTTTGTTGACATGGCATCACGTTATGGGAAATGGTCGAATATTGGTTATTCTTATTTTTGTGATCCTTGTCCATATTGTGGAGGACCGCACTTGTGGCAAAATTGCAAGACTATTTTTGGGAGCGAGTTGGGTGCACCATCTCAATCTTTTACGTGGAATATTCGTAATGTGTATGGTATTCAAGGTGGCTATTGGGATGGTTGTCTTAATTCTTGTTATCCTTTTGTGAGCTCTTATTATGATTTTTCTAATAATGTTTGTGAGTTAGATTGGAGCATTGAAGTGGAGGATGTGGAAAACGTTACTCGTATTATGGACACGATGAGATAAATAATTGAGCAAAATGATGAAATTCAAGAAATGCTGCCTTAACAATCAAAGTACTGCAGGATAGAATGGAAGAATTAATGGTCAATTTTCAAGAAGAACCTCAACTCGACAGAGAGAGTGAGTTCCTACAAGAGGTAAAAGTTCAAGAAGTTGATATAGTGAGCCAATCTTGGCTAGAGGAACAAGCTCAAGTTATAAAATTTCATGAGTTTTTTCGTAATTGTCACAACCCAAAATCAACCGTCGTGATGGCACCTATCGTGGAACTAGGCCAGCCTCTACGTAACAACTCAATACAGTGAAATTTTTTAAAAATAAAGACGGAAGCAGTAAATATTAAAGAAAAGCCTTTTTGAAAACAGGAAAATAATCAAAAATACGATACAATTCATCCCAAAACCGGGGTGTCACTGAGTACATGAGCGTCTAAATCGAAATACAGTCCACTACAGTGTCTCGAGAATAAAAACTGAAATACAAATAGTGATAAAGAAGAAGAGTCAAGGCCCGCGGATGCCATGTAGCTACCTCGATAGTCTCCTAACTCTGATGCCTCAATCAGCAGCCGCCGCCGTGAACAGAAATGCCTGGATCTGCTCACGAGTGCAGGGAGTAACGTGAGTATATCCAACTCAATAAGTAACGAGTCCAACCTTTGGACTGAAAGGTAGTGACGAACTCAACTGCAATAGATAAAATAGAAATAACTGTGCAGAAACATAGGCATGCTTTCAAATTAAATAGGCAACTCAAAATAGTAAAGTAGAGCAAATGCGAACAATGTAAAGAATATAACTCTGCTATCTCTACATACCAATGGACATGATGTATGTGATGCACTATGCTGTCAGCCTCATGTGCTCACACTCTCGAATTCTCAATCACTTGGTACTGTATATGGCCCATACGGCTCAGGGAAGATCCATCCCATAATACATACATTACTGACCATCAGTCACCCAGTACCGAGAAAGGCCAATCCAGCCCTATGGAGAAGATCTATCTCTAGGTATCAAGTACTTCGGACAAGATTCATGTTCAAGTAAGATCCATCCCTCAATAATATGAACCGCGCTCATTAAAGGTGTGTATAGACTCTGGGGGGCTCCTACGGCCCAAGCACTATCACAAATAAGTATAACCACTGCGCCGTGCAGTTCGATCCCATAACTGTCACTCATAATTAGGCTCTCGTCCTCACTCAGTCATCAATCTCTCCAGTCTCACTCACGGGCTCACAATGTCATGAAAACTAACCCGAAACAATGATATGATGTATCAATAAATAACAACTGAGACTGAGATATGACATGAAATGCATGAACATGACTTAGTACAAAGTATATATGGAATCAGTGAGATGACATCAAGAAACGACCACTAGGGGTCCCAAAAGTACCAGTATAAAGACTAAACATGATATCTAGCATGATTGACGGCTCAATTACTATATCACATGATGAAAACATGGATCTGAACAAGACAGAGTCACTATACGGTGCTATGGAATCAACCAGGTCACAATTCTCACAGTTCACACCCGCACGCCTGTCACTTGGCATGTGCTTAACCTTAATACCAATCACATAGCACATAATTCGGGGTTTCGAATCCTCAGAACCATGTTTGAAAATGTGACTTACCTCAATCCGAGAAAAACTCTACTCCAAAATGACTTTTCCTCTCAAATCGGTCTCCAAATGTCCCGAATCAAGCCACAAGTAGTACAATACAATCAATATAGGCTAATGGAGCCAATTCCACAAGAAAAATACTAAATTATAGCCAAAAATCCGAAATCGGCCCGAACCCGACTCCCGGGCCCACATCTCAAAATCCGACAAAAGTCATAAAACCCGAAAGCCCATTAACTTATGAGTCTAACAATACCAAATTTACTCAAGTCCGATAACAAAATCCCATTCAAAACCTCAAAAAGCTAACTCAAGAACACTTCCTCTTTTTCCCCAATTTTCCTCCCCAAATCACAAATTAGATGGTAAAATTAAAGACATAATTATGGAATTTAGCCAAAACCAAGTAAGAATCAATTACCCAAATCAACTCCACGAAAACCCCTTCAAGAATCTCCAAAATCCATGGTCTCTAGCTCAAAATATGAAGAATGGGTTCAAACCCTCGTTTTTGAAACTAAATACTGTTTCCCGAATTTCCTTCTTCGCAAACGCAACCGTCCTCTCGTTTTGGCATAGACCAACTTGACTGCCTCCTTGTTTAACTATTTGTGAACCCGACCAATGCTTCGTAAACATGGAGCTTTACTAGCTCAACTCATCGGGAATGCGATCCATGCCTCCGGAATGCGTAGACCAATGACCTGGGGGTCCCCAGCTGCCTCACTCCTCTTCGCGAATGCGACACCACTCCTGCATTCGCGATGCAGACATAGACTACACCTTCGCGTTTGCGTCCTCTCTTTCGCGAATGCGAAGAAAAAAAATCTCCCAGCTCACAAACAATCTTCGTGAAAGCAAGGCTCCTCTCGCGAACGCATAAGAGTAAACCAGAAAAACACTGCAGCAGATATCAGCTATCAACCAAAGTCCAAAAATGATCTGTCAACCATCCGAAACTCACCCGAGGCCCCTGGGACCTCAACCAAACATACTGTCAAGTCTCAGAACATCATACGAACTTAGTCGAATCCTCAAATCACCTCAAACAACATCAAAACACGAATTACACACGTATTCAAGCCTAATGAACTTTCAAATTGCTAAATTTTACAAACGATGTCAAAACCTATCAAATCACGTACGATTGACCTCAAATTTTGCGCACAAGTCATAAATGACACTACGAACCTGCTCCAACTTCCCGAAATTCAATCTGATCCCGATATAAAAAAACTCTCGGTCAAACTTTCCAAACTTCCGACTTTCGGCATTTCAAGCCTAATTCTACTACAGATGTCCAAAACACAATCCGTATGTGCTCCTATATCCAAAATTGCCTAACGGAGCTATCGAAATTCAGATCCCTGGTCATTTACATATAAGTCAACATTCGGTCAAACTTCTAAAGTCACTTCAGACCTGAACTAACTAACTCAATACGTCATAATACAGCTGTAGAACACAAAAGAAGCAAAAAATGGGGGAATGGGGCTACAACTCTCTGAATGACCAGCCGGGTCATTACATCCTTCCCTTCTCCTGCCCTGTCTCCCACGTAGCCTCATCCATAGGCTTAACTTTCCACTACACTTCCGATGAAGCTATATCCTTTGACCTCAACTTTTGAACTTGTCGCTCCAAAATAGCCACCGGCTCAACATCATAAGTCAAATCACCATCCAACTGAACTGTGCTAAAATCCAAAACATGAGACGGATTACCGATATACTTCCGGAGCATAGAAAAATGAAATACTGGATGCACACTCGACAAGCTAGGTGGCAAAGCAAGCTTGTAAGCCACCTCCCCAATCCTCTGAAGTACATCAAAAGGCCCAATGAACCGAGGGCTCGGCTTGCCCTTATTTCTAAACCTCATAACACCCTTCATGGGTGAAACCTTCAGCAGAACCACCAGAGTTGAAGATGTTAAAGGAATAAATTTAGGAGTTTCTAGGTAAGGGTTTTATCCGGCCTAATGTGTTGCCTTGGGGTACCCCGATTCTGTTTGTAAAGAAGAAGGATGGTTCTATGAGCATGTGTATTGATTATCGACAGTTGAACAAGGTTACACTGAAGAACATGTACCCATTACCGCGCATTCATGACTTATTTGATCAACTATAGGGTGCTAAAGCATTCTCGAAGATTGATTTATGGTCAGGGTATCATCAGCTGAAGATTCAGGATCCGAATAATCCAAAGACTACTGTTAGGACTCGATATGGTCACTACGAGTTCCTTGTAATGTCATTTGGTCTGACCTATGACCCAGCAACATTTATGCACCTAATGAACAGTGTATTCCAGTCATATCTTGAATATTTTGTCATCGTATTCATTGACAGCTTCTTGATGTACTCCTACAGTCGGGAGGATCATAAGCCTCATTTGAGGATTGTGCTCTAGACCTTGAGGGAAAAGAAATTATATGCAGACTTCTCAAAGTGTTAATTTTGGCTTGGTTCGGTGGCATTTTTGGGTCATGTGGTATCTAGTGAGGGGAACAAGGTATATCTGAAGAAGATTGAGGCAGTACAGAGTTAGCTTAGACCGTCTTCAGCTACTAAGATTTGGAGTTTCCTAGGTTTAATTGGATATTATCGTCGTTTCGTAGAAGGTTTCTCGTCCATTGTTGCACCATTGACTAGATTGACTCAGAAGGGTGCTCCATTAAGGTAGCATGACGAGTATGAGAAGATCTTTTAGAAGCTCAAGACTGCCTCGACCACAACTCCAGTCTTAGTTCTGCCTTCACCATCGGGTTGATATACGGTTTATTGTGATTGTTGATATCTAATTTTGCCTTCATATTTTATAAAAAAATATTTATACTTTAAAAAAATCATGTTGCATTATTATCCAATTTACAAAAGTCATATAAGTATTTTCTATAATTTTTGATAATTTTTAAGCTTTAAAATTAATTTTCTTGCATTTAAATTATTCAAATATTTATTAATTATCCTTTTAAAATATTTCGTGATGACTTAATCATCTAAATTTATTATTTATACCCACATGTGTATTTTATAATATTTTGGTTGATTTTATATAATTACAATTGTATTTTAGCTATTTTTTTAGCTATTTACTCAATTTTTATAATAATAGCCTATATTCTATACATAATTACATTTATTAAATTATTTAAAATAGCATTTTTATATTTTTATAACACTAAACTATTATTTTCTATCATTTTATTGTATAAAAATATTTTTATTATTTATTAAGTACTTTTATAAATTATTTTAAACAAATTTCCCATATCTAATTTATAGCCCAATACAAGGCTAAATCAGACCAAAGTAGGCCCAAGACACTTGGGCCCATTCCATTTAATCCTTTAGCAGCCCAAACCGAATGACCTCTCCATTTAAACTGGCCGCGACCCATTTTAAACGACCAACCCCACTCTTTCTTTCATATCTGCCGTTGATCTCAAAGATCAATGACCCACAACCCATTTATCCTCTTTAATTAACCAAACGCAAAACCTAACACTATTTTCCTCTGAACCGCCCCCCCAAACACTCTTAGCTCTCCCATTCCTTCTTTTGAGAAACCCTAGCAGCCGCCAATCCTTTCCTCTTCAATTTTGACCCTAACATGGAATCTCTCTATGATTTTCGTTACATATATGCTCGATTTCTGTGTTAGTTACAAAATTATAGTATCACCTAGTACTTGTCTATCTTAAGAAAGTACCAGGTCTTGAATCAAGTACAATTATCTCCAGATATTCAAGATCTAGACGATGTTCGTCTATATGCATCCAAAACAAGGTTATATGGGTCCGATTCAGTGTGATTCTTAGACTACTTTTTTCTCCATTTGGAACTAGGGGTTACCCGATTTTCTCTTGAATAGATTCTGAAATGAGTTTTGCATGTTTCTCTTTCCTTATTCGTATTTGATTGATTATATTTCCTTGTTTGTTCATTCAATTTCTACTACTATATAAACCCCTTTCCTGTTCCGCTCAAAGTCTTAATGAGTTATTACTAAACTACTACTATTACTCTCTCACTCTCAGTCATTCTACTATTCTACACATGAGACCTTGGCCAGGTGAAAGCCAAGGCCACCTAAATACGATTATTGCTC
>MU782194.1:88736-115532 GCA_026770625.1 Nicotiana glauca | reverse complement strand
GGGGGGGGGGGGGGGGGGGGGGGGGGGGGGGGGGGGGGGGGGGGGGGGGGGGGGGGGGGGGGGGGGGGGGGGGGGGGGGGGGGGGGGGGGGGGGGGGGGTCACTTGAAACCCTTGGGAACTATGATGCACTGGAATTTTGGGGCACTGCTGCTCTTTTACTATTGACGATCGAAGTACTAATGTTATTTATTCTTCTTACTTTATTGTACGTTAATTTGTAACAGGTAATTGCCTTTGGCCGTTGCATTTTCATTTTCTATTTGTGTATATCTATGTCATTGAAATGTTTGTGAACCAATATGCTACTAAGTCATCCCTATTTGCTCTGAAGTTATTCTCGTAGTTCTATACTTTTTCTAGCATCTCAACTAGCCTAACTTCTAACCCTGATTCTGGCTTTCTCAAGCATGTCTAGCCTAGTGTGTCTTTGTGTCTTAATGCTTATATCAGATGCTTGTCCTGAGTTTATCTTCTACCTTGTTTTGGATTCTTGTGATAAACGAATTCACGCCTAGAATGTGTTTTAATTTCTGTTGAAACATTCATGTATTGTTGATATCCAATTTTTCCTATAATATTTTTCAAAATGCATATATACCTCCAAAACTATGCATTAGCATCAATTAATATTTTTCCACAATTTCTGCATTTTTAATGGTTTTAATTAATTTTTGCTAGTATTTTCATTTATATAAACAATGACTAATTGTATCACAAATAATTTTATAATAATCTTGTCACATAATTTTATCATTTGCATTTGTACTTAGTTTTAATTATTTCACAAATTGCCATATTTGCATTTTGGGGTTACAATTGCAATAAATTTGCAATTATAGCACATTAATGCATTATTATATTATTTTACCAGAAAATAGCTTTTTGTATTTTTTAAAAGTAATTGTTTTAAAACATTTCTAGGCATAAAAATTATTTTCTATAATCTGTTAATTATTTTTTAAAATTATTTTTATCAATTAAATGGGTATTTAACAAACAACCTTTTTTATTTTTTTCGGACCTAGCCTATTAAACTAGCCCAATTTCAATTCCCCAATCCAAATCCAATAAGAACCAGGCCCAAATCCACCCCAGCCCAAACCTAAAGTCTCTACCCGGCCCCAAACCTTTTTGATCTTGGCTGTTGATCACAAAGATCAACAGCCACTGTTTCCCCTTTCCTTTTTTATTCCAAAAGACCCCTAAACCCTATTCATTTGTCATCACTGGCCGCCCTAAAATCCTCTATTTTCTAGTTCTCTCTGAGACCAAACTATAACCCTAATCGCCCCCACCTAAACCTAGCCCTAATCCCTTCGATTCCTACCTGTTCTATGAGGTTCCACGATTGTTTCAGACCTCTATTGGTCTCTTACTTCTTCTGTTATTCGACTTTGCTATTACATGAAAGGAATCCAAAAGATCTAGCCCAGATCTGGTTCGAGACTCTTTAAGAGTCCGCCTATGGTTACCTCTGTTTGTGAGTGCTACTCTCTCGATGTTTTATGGTTCAAATCTCTGGTTCAAAGCCAGATTCTCTTTACCCCTCCCCTTTTCCTCAAAACTCTAAACTTTGAACATGAATCCATCCAGATCATTGTAGATCTGGAATGATTCAGAGTTCGTCAATGACTTTTCTTTAAATATCTCTTGTTTTTTTGTTGTTAACGATTTTTAGCACTATGTTACTTTAGGGTTCTGGTTTCCTTGTTATTTGTTGGTCGAATCTCTGTGTATCTGAAGTATTTTCAAGTTTCCATGACTGTTTTCCTTAAGAATTTTCTGATTTCCTACTGTTAATCAACTCTAAGTATTTTTCAAAATTAGGGTTTCTACTTTGTCTATTTTTGTAAAGGGTTTTCTGAAATTTCTCATGTTTTTGTTTAATCTTTCTATAATGACTATGTTCCAGGCTTGATTGTTTGACTGTTCGTTGTTCGCTTCAAAATTTTTGTCCATTATTGTTTTGAATAATTGACTGACTGACTCAATTATCTAGGGTTTCATTTTTTGCTGAAATGATTTACTGGATTTTTTCTTGCTTTCCTTAATCCTGAGATTCCTAATTAACGTCTCTTGCCTATTTAGGGGTTGTTTGACCATAGAATAACTCTAGTTGCTCAGGTTACCATATTTGTGTGATTGATTGCTTGATTTATGGGTTCTAACCTTAATTGGCTGTTAGACTCACTTCTTGCCTTATTTGAAACTTAATTTGAGTTATTTATGGGTATAATTCCCTGATTTTCTATCCTGTCAAGCTTAATTGATTATTTGATTGCTTCCCTTACCTTATTTACAATATTAAGATGCCTTGCCTTATTTATTTTACACTACTCGACTCCTATAAATACATGATTCTATTTTCAAACACACACACAAAAACCTAAGGAAAACACTTAAAACTTCTTGCTCTCTCTCTCTCTCTATTGCAAACTACTGCTACTTGTCTATTTCACTATCTAGTCGGTTGGAAGCCAGGACTAGATCTTAGATCCTCTTTACTTCACTCCTTTATTGCAAATTTCCAACTGGTATGCCTCTACCACTGTCATTCAATTAATCTGTGTGCTTATCAGCATGTTTACTTCTGTTTATATCTATGTGCTTATCAGGTTGTTTACTTCTGTTTAAATCCATATGTTTACCAATATGTTTACTTCTGTATAATGCATGTGTTTACTAACATGATTATTTCTATATAATACGTGGTTACTTTTGTTCAATCTGTATGTTCAATAGCATGACTAACAATGTATTTCCTAGCATGTCTACTAATGTTCAATCTATGTGTTTACTACACTAGCATGCCTACTGCTGCCCAATACATGTGTTTACTACAATAGCATGTTTACTTGTGTTTTTAGCTAGAACTATGTGTTTCTATTTTCAGCAAATTTGCATGTTTACTCATGTCTAAATTAGATCTGTGTTTTATCTGCTTCCCTACTAGCATGTTCTCCCTATCTAGATGTTCACCTTTCACAATTTTGCTCCCCAATATCTACTGCCCCTTTGTATGTAATTGTTTGATCTCAGCATGCCTTGTCTTTGTGTTTGGTCACTTAGTAATAGCTAACTTAAGTAATCTCATTTCTGAATGTTGTTTGTTCGCTGGAACCTTTGCCTAAGTTCTAGGAATTGAATGACTCTGTTTGCTTCTGGTTTCCTAAAAGTATAAAACTGCTTTTCTCAAAACTACTCTTATAAATCACTATCCACTTCAAATTCTTAGAACATCTAGGGTCCTGCCCCTCTAGTGTGATTATTGCTTTGGAGTTCGTGAGACCCTCTGAACTTTGACATACTGGGGATCGCTATTCCACACTGCATAAGCTATTGATCTTTAAAGGGGGCCTTGGTATGAACACTGCCATGGGTCCTTGAGGCCCTTGGCAACTTTGACACACTAAGATACCCTCTATGTCACTTTGAGATGTGGCATTTGAAACTGTTTGAAGGCATGGTACTCCAGGTTTTGCTTTGGGCCTATCTAGGCTTCCTATAGTATACTATTATCGTTCCTATAATTCATTTACGTTTGGCCTGTAATATTAATTACTTTGTAAATAGATATTAGGAAAATTAGTAAAACTGGGAGGGATTATTATACATATTTTATTGGGAATGGGTAGATATCATGCCTATAGGTTTTAAAATCAGTGTTTACATTCTAGAAACCATTCCTATAGGACATTGCAATGATCATCACTTGTGTGCATCCTAGATATCATGACTATAAGGTTCAAATCCACTTCTGCACTTAGAAATCATATCATTGCGCTATTTGTCTATTTGCATGCATTCTAGATACCATGCCTATAGGTTAAAAATCAATCTTGAACTTTTAGATATCATGCCTATAGGTTAAAAATCAATCTTTCCCTTTTAGATATCACACCTATAGGTTAACAGTCAATCTTGCACTTTTTGATATCAGGCCTATAGGTTAAAAATTAATTTCTGCATTTAAGAGCCATGTTAAATAGGTTCAGTGTATTCAGCATTTAGAAACCACGCTTATAGGGTAAAATCAATCTTGCATTCTGGATATTTTGCCTTTAATTTAAAATCAGTCTCTGCATGCCAATGAGGTTTTAAAACTAACCACTGCGTTTAGCTACCATTATCCAAAATCAATCCTTACATCTAGATAGCATGCTTATAGAATCTAATGAACCAAACTACTTGTTTAAAATAGTTTTGCTGGTTTATTATACTTCTGATTAATTAGATACCATATTCTTAGGACATCACTAATACAAGCCTAGGCAAGCCTGTAGGGCGATTAAAATCATGTAAACTGTAAAACTGTGTTTTTGTTAACCGTCCAGATAAGCCCGTCTAAAATCAGTAGGCAACTGATTAGGTTTTGATTCCTCGCTTTAACAAAACTTTGCATATGTTCTGAATTGTGCTCACCTAGATATCCTGTAGGATTATTTTTTTTAAAGAGTCTGAAACACCGCTATTTGAGACGTGCACTTGATTGCTCTATTTGTGGAGGTAAAATGTGAGCCTTTGTATTGTTCTGTCCTTGGTCCAGTCCTATGTATTTTATTTGTCGCCTAGAGTTTTCTCATTTTAATTACTGTAGGAGAGTCTAGATCCACCCTATCTAGAAGTCCTAAATACCTCCGGGACTATATAAGTAAATGGACGGGTAGTGCACACATAGGATACATCTTAAGGTTGCTAGAACTCTTTAGGCTATGACCAAGGGGAGGCTAATTGGGTAGTAAAGGATATGATGACCTGTGCGCCAATGCCACGTGTAACGCCTCTATTCGAGGGAAGTTTGCCGGGTATTGTACAGAAGTAATCCTATAGGCTAAGAAATCTAGGACCCCCCTTTTATTCCCGTTTGAATAAACTTTACATATTTATGTGCTTTGTTTCTTTAATGACTAATTCACAAAAAATGAGTTTGGCCGGGACCCACATTTGTGGACCTCGAGGGGTGCCTAACACCTTCCCCTCAAGGTTATTTCGAGCCCTACCCAATCTTCAGTACCGTAAACTAGTTTCATGAGTTAATTATTCTAGGTTCCCTAGTGCACCTTAATCCATTAGGTAGCGACTCTTCGAATCTCATACCTAATTCCCAAAAGGAAAGGAGTTGTCCTAAAATGTCAAAACCCGGACTCCGCGAGGAAAAAGGGGGCGCGACATGTATAACTTAATGTTTTTCTAGAATTAATTCTTGATCATGTTATTAGCTTTCCTGCTACATAACATGTGCTTCCTGATTTGTTCATTCCTGTGCACTTTAATACTGCCTAAGACATTTAGGATGAGATTCAATATCTAACCTCTTCTCCTACATGTTGTTAAGACTTAGTGCTTGCATGTCCTGTTCATCTAGGCTTGATATATTTTCACTTATCATGAGTTATGGTATCATTTTTGAACCTTTGTACTATGAGTGATACTCGATATGTTAAAGTCTCATGTTAAACTAAGTGACATATTCGCCAACTGCTGTAAACTATGCCCACTAACTTGTTGTTATGTTGTTTGTGACCAAATGCTCATTAGGCTCTCATGTTAAAAACCTTCATGTGAAAACTGCCATCCACTTGATCCCTTTTATGACTTTGCTAGATTCTCATGCTAGTTTATGATGTTGAAATGTGTCATTGGGAACTTGTTTCTGTCTATGCCATATGTGCCTGTAAGGGATTTTGTGTAACCTTATTTGTGTGTCTTTGTTTGGAAATTCCTGCTCTCTGTTAGCTATAGTGTTAATGGAGAAAACTCCAAGGTCTTAAAGTTTGTTTGGTTGGCCTAGTACCCGGCTTGTCACTTATGTTGTTATGGCTATTTAGTATTCCATGGGTAAGCAAAGAAGTTGTCTTATCGTTTGGACCTAGTTGTTTGGCCAGTTTGGTACTCAGAACTAAAGCATATTAATAGCCACTTGGAATGTGGGCCTGTTCATCACCTAAGGTTCCAAGCTTTGTTGAAGGCCAAGAAGTAGCCCTGGGTATCCTGTATTTGATGTATTTAGGCCCGTAGTCGCCCTATTATGTTTGTAATTGTTTTATTATCCTATTTGGGACTGTAATAATGTATAGGAACGAATGATGTGTAAATTAGTGAGAAAGGGGCCGGGTATCCATATTCTTGCATAAATGGGTAGAAAACCTATCTATAGGATTTAATTAACTTGCTTGCGGTTTTCTTGATGTGCTACCTATAGAAATAATGCCTATAGGAGGCATACAACGCACTTAACTTGTGTAACACATGTACATTGTTCAAAGCATGTTGGTTTGCGTAATTGCTATACCCGTTTCTGTTACCCCCATGTTTTCTTACTTAAGAGTACGTTGTAAGTCAATTGATGTAACTTTAGAAATAAAATCATCTTTGAAAAAAATTTATAAAGTAAGTTAATCATGTTACTGTAGAAGTTAATAATACTTAATATCATGAATAGCAAGTACCAAGATGGTTGGAAGGCTTAGAAGCTAAACGAATTGAAGAAGATAAGTTTTATCAAAAGTCGACAAGATTGGTGTTACACCCTGTGCGTTCTAAGGTGATGAATAATGAATATGAGACTTGTTAATCATGATTGAATGAGTGTAAAGTATTAATATGACTATGTATGATGTTTGGACATAAAATATAAAGTTTGGAAAAAATTGAATTTAACTTATGAAAAAATCGAGTGAAGATTTGCATGGTAACGAGCCATTTAGAGAAATTAAATTCTTAAGATTTATGATGTCATCTTGGGATATATATCATAGAGAAATGAAGGTCTTGGAACCTAGTTTCCAACTCTCCAAACCATTTAGTCATACGACATCGGGGTAGGGAAATATGAATTTTTAAAGTAAGGGTCACCAAGTCACGTTACCGCACTTTGGAGAAACTGGCAGGTTTATAGGCCAAGTTGCGACGCATTTTTCTCCCAATATATTGAGATTTACATGGAGATCATTAAAGATCTATGTGTCTATTTTCCAAAGCTACAAGTCATTTGTCTATATAATATCGTAGTACAGAGATACAAGTGTCCGGAATGGTACTCCTGAAGCTGCCAAGCATGCAGCTAACCCACCTGCTTGGAGAATTGAGGCGCTGGGCTTATAAGTTGTTTTTATCCATTATATTTCGTCAATATACAGAGATAAATTATTGAAAAACACTCTCAAACTGTCAAAGAACTTGTCCAAGGTTCCAAGAACTAAACTCAAGAGAAATCAACTCAAATCCTCATCAAAGGTGTTAAAGACTACAAGAGAATACTTCTATGATGTTGTGGTGTGAATGGGGGCTATTGTGAGCTAAGTTGGGATGGGGTTTCGTGTTGTAGCTTTTGTCCAAGGTATGTATAACATATTCTTGCCTAAGTTTAATCTTGTATTTGTTGTTTTGTTTGAGTGAAAACCCATAAGATGCACTTGAAGGAATATGAGATACGGCTTCTTTTTGGTTGGACGGTTTTGTGTTTAAAAATATAGTTTGTGGTGGATGAAAATTGTGAGAAATAATTTGGTAATGTTTTGTCTGCTATTTTTAAGCTTTTTTAGGTGTTAATTAAGTTGATTGAAGAAGAAAAGATGAAAAACAAGTGATTGACGATAAAAATTAAGGTGCTGGACGTATGACGCCATTTTCGAAGGCATTTTGTGGAGGTTTTAAACTAGAAATAATATGGTACATATAAGTATGATGATATGAAGGTTATAAAAGAATTTATGGAATAAGAGTTGGATTCAGTTTATATCTTGTTATGAGTAAAAGAAATGAGCTTGCCGCTCAATATGATTGTTAAGATAATCAGAGAAACTCATATTCGATTATATTGTTGTTGTTGCTGGTGTTAGTTATAGTTGTTGTTGATGACGCTTAGTTGTCTTTGGGATGTATTAAAAATAATGGAGTTGCTGCCCGATTTTCCTTAAGTCATGCAACTCGACAAATACGATGGTACGATATTTTATGTTAATGATAATATCTTTTCACTCGTTGTACATGCAAGAAGTTGTGTTGAGCTTGGTTGAGTAATAAGGAAGAGATTATACAAGTATGTTAAGGCTAACCCTTTTTTTTTGGCATGATCTATACAACACGAACGAAACGAGCAAATGCACAACTTCCCTAAATGACTCTATTCATTGAAATATTAGAGATGCCTATGTTCTTGATTCCCCATATGTTTTATTATTCTATCGTCTATTCATGGGTATTAGAAAATACGTAAATTGATAAAGTTTATTTCATGATGTTAATCAGAGGCATAATGGTCTTATGATGTGCCAAGAGATTTTATTAACGTATTTCATATGATGCCTTGGGATGTTGCATTTCATGCGCGTAGGTTCTGATTGACAGGTCGAGAGTCCTCCGAGTTGGCTATCAGCTCAACAGAAGATGTTGGTGTTCTCCATTTTATCCGGAGTTGCTTGTTTGGTCAGTATGATTTAGATGCATATTATTTGGTATGGCAAGGCCCTGTCCCGACCTTTATGATAAGTATATACTTTTAGAGGCTTGTAGACATATGTCATGTATACGGATACTTGTATGGCCTTGTCGGCCTATGTTTCGAGTATATAAAGAATCATGCCGGCCTTATAGGCCCGTACTTCATATGTGTAAGTTTGTATTCCCTCATGATTTACTCTGGTTCATTTACCTATGATAGAATGATATGAAAGGTATGTTATGTTAGTACTCGGTTGAGTAAGGTACCGATTTCCTATTGCGGCCCATTGGTATGGGTCATGACAAAAGTGGTATCAGAGCAGTTCTGTTCTAGGGAGTCTACAAGCCGTGTCTAGTAGAGTCTTGTTTATGGGTGTGTTGTGCACCACATTTATAAGCAGGAGGCTACAGGGCATTAGGATTGTCACTCTTTCTTCTTACTCTAGATCGTATGGTAGAGCTCACTTGTAAGAGTTCAATTTCCTAAACACTATCTTATTCATAATACAACGATGCCTACATTTAGAAAAAGTTGGTAAGGTATTGCACGCAGTTATGTAAAAGTTGAGTCAAAGGAACTTGATTATGCATGATGCTTATAATGAGTAAATGTAAGGTTTTTCAGCAGATCATGTGTGTACTAAGACTTGTAAGCTTCTTGTTGAGGAGCCCTAAGGCATGAATATATATCCACCCATATGTTGAAAAGCAACAAGAGAATCAGAAGGTACGAGTTTCAACAAGTAAAAGAAGCAAGGTGAAGAAGGATACAAGGTACCCAGTTAGTAAAGATGAACATTATCTACAATTCAGGAAGAGAGATATAAGCATTTTGAGTTACCTTCAACATGGGAGCTAACATATGTGGTTTAAGAGAAGGAGGGGGGTATCAGGGCCCGGCTGGGGTTAGAGTAACCCAAAATGATTGATGGATTGTTTGCATTAGTTGACATTTCCAAAGGATATCGCAAATAGTTCTCCTTGTGAGACACCTAGACGGTGCACTCTAGAATAGTACAGCTAGATATGATTACTACAAAGATAGGCACTGGAAGCCTTGAAGAGTCATCGATGATGTGAGAAGATGCCAACGATGAAGATGTAACACATTTGTAGGTAGATCGTCGTAGCGCTGAATCTTAGTACTCCCCTAAAGGGGGGAATATTGAATGATGTGGCACGAAGTAAGAATTAAGTGGTTTTAATTTTGGAATAGTAAAGGAAGAATGCGATAGAAAAATGAGAAAAGGGATGAGATTGCACTTATCCAAACCCTATTGATATGCTACGATTCCAGAATATTATGAAAACGTGACATCAAGGAGAGGAAGTAAGGGTTCCTGACCGGGATGTTATTAATAAATAAGGGGCCAATGCGAGAGGTAAGTTAAGATAAAGGAACTAACCCAAGAAAGATTATGCAGAATATTGATATGAGAATGGACCAACGAGTAGTTAGCATCTGATTCAGGAAGTGACTAGGTACGACTAACAAGGGGATACAGACAAATCAATAGATCGTGGAATATAAACACAGTAAATCTCAACATGGGAATTTAGTCTCGCCGATTTGACGTCGTAACCCTTGTAAATATTAAGATAGGAGTTGGGGTAGTTAAAGGTACCGTATGAGTGTTATAGAGATAAAAGAGAGTTCCACTGGGAAGACAATCAAAATATCATCTTAGAAGCGACCCTACGAGCAAAAAAGGTAAGTAAGGATAATGACAATTAAGAGAGAACATCAAAAATTTTGCCGGGTAAATAATGTAATAAGCTCACAGCTTTGCAAGAATCAGAGGGTCCTCACTAAGTACTACAATAAAAGACTAGCTAAGGAAATAAGGAAGAAGGCTTCAACCTAAGCATAGTGACCTAAAGAGGAAATGGTCTTGTAATAACAGTCTCACTGCAACATTGTATGCACTCTATAAGAAAGTAGGATTGAAGATCATGTGAGTTTCACGGAAATTCCGTCATGCGTGGGAACTAAGAAAAGCTAAGTATGCACGCTATAAGGGGGTATAAAGACTAGTAAAAGTAATAGCCTACGTTTGAAGAAAGCAGAGAAGGAACAAAATGAATTATTCGAACAATGATCCAGAATTAGTTACGTTATGAACACACTTAATATTTCAGAGTATTATCCATGTAGCATATATGTTGACAATCATACAGCCTAGAAGACTCCGTTATAAGTTAAAAGAAAAGAAAAGAAAAGAATTAAGTCCAGATCATAAATATTGAATTGTTAGATGATGGTGTCACGGGTATTCCATAGCGTCCACAAAAGGCTAAAGTAATAACTAATACCATGGGCCATTGACCAGAAAATAGCTTAAGCCTACATAAAGGCTGATAAGAAGGAATAGGAAACCAAAGAGTTACATCAACCAAGTAAATCAGGAGTCTGATTATTGGACCCAGAAAATTATAGAAATCGCGATTGAGAACATTGCAGGATCACCCTTAATATCAGAGGCACAAGAGAGATAGTACGACAACCATATTATATATAGGCTCTACGAGAAAGCCAGTTACAATAGAGCTTCAAGTTGTGGATGTAAATCATAGCTATGTAGAAGCGAAGTTATAAAAGGGATAGAAGATATGATGCAAGATTTTAAAGCAAGTAAGGTAAAGGTGAACAACATACGAGACACTCAAGTGCAGAAGGATGTGAATAGTCCTTACTTCAGATAGAAGGCTAGAAGAATTGGGATTCAATATCCATGAAGAATAGTGGTGACATGCCTTCTAGCCTATGGGTTCTAGGTATTGGGAAGCCTGATTAAGAGAGTAAAGAAGAGTTAGAGACAATGTGATTTTCTCGCTTGATAATCCAAAATAACATAAGGAAATCTATGGTGCAAGCAAGTTGAAAGAGGGTTGCGAGTAGTAAATAGACATGTATAGGTCGTAAACTAAAGTATGGTGAAGTGACAGGTTTTAGGAAGACATGAGTAAGGACAAGAAAAGGCGAGTAAGAAGGTGACGAGAAATAGATAAGTCATCGGAATTAAGCCAGGAAAAAAAAGAGCTGATGGTTTCTGTAAGTTATAGAAAGCTCAATACAGACTGAAAGAACTCAAAGGAGTCTAAAACTAGTAGCATTTAGAAGAGATAGAATGCTGCCCTGGTAATAGAATGAGGATGTAGTTCTGATAAATAAGGGATGCCATTTGGGCCTTTGATTGAGTAATTACTTGGAAAAAAGGGAGATTTCATGAATTCTATAGGATTGACACACCCATGCAAGGTGAATCACATTGGGATGCTATGGAAAACGGTTATGGAAATTACTACAGATGTTCTTCGATCTGACATGGGCCATAGTGATTACGTAAGAAGTTTCAAGTTAACTGTGGTAAATTTTAGATCAATATTGAGGTGAATCAACAATGAATGGACAAAGGTCACAAAGTATAAGATGAGATTAGGCCGTCGTTCTTAAGATGAATAGTAATGAGGAAGCATTAAAGGACTTAGATATTATGCATATATGATAAGCAACGAGAATAACCTGGAGTATGGTGGCAGGCCTCAGTAATTACATTATGACCTACCTAGATGCGATAAAGTCATATGGATGGATAACCGGGTCCATGATGTAAGGTATAAAAAAATTCTTAGGTTCATCAAAGTACCGAGCGAAGAACTTCAGTATACCTATAGATGCCCATAGGGACATCTTGTCAAGCTCTGTATATGTTTACAAGGCGAGGCCTAGAGATTGGGTAAAAAAATGAGGAAAAAGTTGGAGGGAAGATTCGTATAGGCTCACATACAAGGAAAAAGGCGGTACAGGCTACATGATGAAGGATTTCGACTACAAGTCGTGGCGTGAGAAAGAGGCCTAAAGGAGGAATGCCATGGCCTTTAGATTTGTTCACAAAGAAGTTGGCTAGATGGAAAGGACAATATTTATATATTCGTAAGAGCTATGGGGTATGAAACGGAGAAGCGCATCAGTCAAAATTTGAGGATGAATGTTCCAAATGGGGAAATGATGTTACACCCCATGTTTTCTTACTTAAGAGTACGTCATAAGTCAATTGATGTAAACTCCGAAATGAAATCATCTTTGAAAAAAATTTATAAAGTAAGTAAATCATATTACCGTGGAAGTTAATAATATTTAAGATCATGAGTAACAAGTACCGAGATGGTTGGAAGGCTTAGAAGCAAAACGAGTTGAAGAACATAAGTTTTATCGAAAGTCGACAAGTTTGGTGTTACACCTTGTGCATTCTAAGGTAACCTATAATGAATATGAGACTTGTTAGTCATTATTGAATGAGTGTAATGTAATAATATGACTATATATGATGTTTGGACATAAAATATAAAGTTTGGGAAAAATTGGATTTAACTTACGGAAAAATCATATTAAGATTTGCCTTGTAATGAGCTGTTTTGAGAAATTAAATTCGTAAGCTTTATGATGTCTTTTTGGGACATATATCATAGAGAAATGAAAGTCTTGGAACCTATTTTCCAAAAGTGCAAACCATTTATTCATACGATATCGGGGTAGAGAAATATGGATTTTTAAAGTAAGGGTTACCAAGTCACGTTGCCGCAATTCGGAGAAACTGGTAGGTTTATAGGCCAAGTTGCGACGCAGTTTTCTCCCAATATATTGAGATTTACATGGAAATATTTATATAGAATTAAATCTCTATGTGTATATTTTCCAAAGCTGCAAAGAGTTTGTCAATACAATATCGGAGTACGGAGATACAAATATCCGAAGTGGTACTGCTCAAGCTGCCAAGCAGGCAGCTTACCCACCTGCTTGGAGAATTGAGGTGGTGGGCTTATAAGTTATTTTTATCCATTATATTTCTTCAATATCCAGAGATAAATTACTTAAAAACACTCTCAAACTCTCAATAACTTGTCCAAGGCTCCAAGAACTAAACTCAAGAGAAATCAACTCAAATCCTCATCAAAGGTGTTAAAGACTACAAAAAAATACTTCTATGATGTTGTGGTATGATTGAGGGCTATTGTGAGCTAAATTGGGATGCGGTGTAGAGTTGTAGCTGCTTTACAAGGCATGTATAACATATTATTGATGGTGCCTACGGTTAATCTTGTGTTTGTTGTGTTGTTTGAATGAAAACCCGTAAGATGCACATGAAGGAACATGGGTACTGTTGTCTTTTTGGTTGGACTATTTTGTGGTTAAAAATATGGTTGGTGGCGGCAGAAAATTATGAGAAATAATTTGATAATGTTTTGTCTACTGTTGTTAACCTTTACTAGGTGTTAATTAAGACGATCGAAGAATAGAAGACGAAAAACAAGTGATTGACGATAAGAATTACGGTGCTAGACGTATGGGGCTATTTTGGAAGGCATTTTATGGAGGTTTTAAACTAGAAATAATATGGTACATATAAGTATTATGCTCTAAAGGTAATAAAATAATTTATGGAATAAGAGTTGGATTCAATTTATAACTTGTTATAAGTAAAAGAAACGAGCTTGCCGCTCAATATGATTGTTAAGATAATCGGAGAAACTCATATTAGATTATATTGTTGTTGTTGCTGGTGTTGGTTATAGTTTTTGTTGTTGGGTTGTTGATGACCCTTAGTGTCTTTGGGATGTATTAAAACTAGGGGAGTTGCTTCCTGATTTTCCTTAAGCCATGCGACTAGCCAAATACGATGGTACGATATTATATGTTAATGACAATATCATTTCAGTTGTTGTAGATGCAAGAAGTTGTATTGAGCTTGGTTGAGTAATAAGGAAGAGATCATATAGGTATGTTAAGGATATCCCTTTTTTTTTTGGCATGATCTTTACAACACGAATGAAATGAGCAAATGCACAATTTCTATAAATGACATTGTTCATAGAAATACTAGAGATGCCTATGTTCTTGATTCCCAATAAGTCTTATTATTCTATCATTAATTCACGGGTCTCAGAAAATAGGTAAATTGATAAAGTTTATTTCTTGATGTTAATCTTAGGCATAATGGTCTTATGACGTGCCAAGAGATTTTATTAACGTATTTTATATGCATTTCATGCATTTATACATGTACATTGACCAATGAGCAGATGGCATTATATATGCGTACATATATGTATATATATATGTATATAGGATATGAGAAAGGTTATGGTGGTATATACACACCACCACTTGATCAACTTGCATAAGTTGATAATTTTGCCCACAGTGGCCCAGATGATATGATGGGATGTCCTCAGAGGCTTGATGATGTTATGAACTCATGTACCTATGCACGACATGAAATTAACACACATATGTATGATACTATAAGTATTTAATGATTTACAGAGTTATCCAGACTTATAGGTTGAGTCACTTACTCTATATTTTTCCATGTCTTTTATGTACTTATTTATGTGCCTTACATACTCAATACATTATTCATACTAACATCCCTACTGCCTGGGGACGCTGCCTTTCATGCCCGCAAGTCCTGATAGACAGGTCGAGAGTCCTCCAAGTAGGCTATCAACTCAGTGGAAGATGTTGATGCGCTCCATTTGCTCCGGAGTTGCTTGTTTGGTCAGCATGATTTAGATGCATGTATAATGCCATATGGTCGTGGGTCAATGTGTACGCATAAATGCATGAAATGTATATGAAATACGTTAATAAAATCTCTTGACACGTCATAAGACCACTATGCCTCTGATTAACATCATGAAATAAACTTTATCAATTTACGTATTTTCTGAGACCCATGAATAGATGATAGAATAATAAGAAATATGGGAATCAAGAACATAGGCATCTCTAGTGTTTCTATGAATATAGTCATTTATTGAAGTTGTGAATTTTCTCGTTTCGTTCGTGTTGTATAGATCATGCCAAAAAGAAATAAGGGATAACCTTAATAGGAATAAATGATCACCCATATGCCCAAGTTCTAGGAACTTACCAAGGTAACCTGATATATGTGGAAACCTTACACCATAACCTACAACAAACCCTATATATACCTGAACTGACAGAGAAGGACCTTATCATCCAAAATATTGCGGAGGAACTCAAGAAACTGATAGGGAGAGAAAAAAGTGTTGAAGGTGGGAAGGGTTTTGAAGGTTTGAACTATGAAGACTTGTGTAGCTAGCAAGATTTAGAACCGCTGGAGGGTTACATACTTCCCAAGTTAGAGATATTTGAGGGCACCTGTGATCCTATGGTGCATCTGAGAACCTACTGTGACAAGCTTGTGGGAGTGGGTAATAATGAACAACTCCGTATGAAACTGTCTATGCAAAGTTTTATTGGAGAAGCATTATCTTATTATACCAGCCAGAATCCGAAGAAGTGAGAAAATTGGGTGAGCATGGCATCTGCTTTCATAGATAGATTCAGATTCAACATATAGAAGCGCCAGACATTTCATATATCCAGAACCTTAAGAAGAAGGCGACATAAACCTTCCACGAGTATACTACTCGTTGGAGATCAGAGGCCGCCAAGGTGAGGCCATCATTTAAAGAAGAGCAAATGAACAAGTTCTTTGTTACATCTCAGGATCCGTAGTATTAGGGAAGATTGATTGTTATAAAGAATCACAAGTTCTCGCACATCATCAAGTTAGGGGAAAGGATAGAATAAGTAATCAAGAGCGTAATGCTGACCAACTTCGAGGCATTGCAATACACCATCAAAGCATTGCAATTAAGAGGTATCTCGAAGAAGAAAGAAGTGGGTGCCGTGATGGTAGCCTAGGGCCCTAAGTCTCCCCTTACATACGAAACAACTCCACCCACATATCAACGTTCACCTCCAAAATAACAATACCCTACAACCACTTACTATGACTATGATACAACCATGCATACTACTATTCACCTCCTCCTGTCTACCGAAACTACCCAAAGCCACGACCAAACTTTGACCGCAGAGCTCCCAGAAAATATACCCCTATAGCTGAACCCATAGCCCAACTATATAAGAGACTAAAGGCTACTGGTTACATCAACCCGTTCTTGCTGTAGCTGTTAAATACCCTTCCCGATAGGTTTACCTTAAGAAAACTTGTGCCTACCATTCAGGCATGAAAGGTCATACCGTTGAGGAATGCCGCATATTGAAAGACAAAATTCAGACACTAATTGACACCAAAGTTATACAAGCAAAAGAGGCCACACCAAATATCCATAATAACCCTATTACTGATCAATGGGGCGAGGGAGTAAATGTGGTAGAAACTGACGAAGAATAGGATCAAGAGGGATCCATTGGACTTATTTGAGAGGGATATTCTCCCAAAACATATCCTGTCACCCTCTCACTGATAGCTACACATTTAACAATGACGGTAGCTCTAACACCATCTTATAAGTATGATGGTGTCCCATGGGACTATGTGGCGGAGGTGAGAAGAAAAGGAAAAGCCAAGATGGAAGAGACATGTGCTGCACAAGGAATGACTAGAACTGTCAGAGTTTATACATTTGAGAATTTTGGAGGAACAAGTAAAGAGACCACATCTAAGCAACTTATTGTTGAGACATGCATTGATGATCTTTGGAGGAAGGTATAGGCGAGGGAATACTCTGTTGTTGATCATATGAACAAGACACCCACCAAGATATCCATCTTGTTGCTATTGCAAAATTTAGATACGCACAAGAATGCATCGATGAATGTATTAAGTGAAGCTTATGTGCCCACCTGTATCACCAGCGAGGAGATGGCTAATATGGTTGGTCAGGTACTAAAGAGTCACAAGATTAGTTTCCATGAAGACGAGCTACCGCCAGAAGGGTTGAGTCACAATAAAGCATTGCATATCACTGTGCAATATTAAGACAAGTTCATTGCCAGGGTTCTGATAAATGGGGGTTAGAGCCTAAACATAGCCCACTAAATAATCTGAAAAGACTGGGTAAAGGCCGACATGAAATACGTATGTGAAGCATGAATGTGAAAGCGTTCAATGGATCATATAGAGCCTCTATTAGAGAAATCAACCTTGATCTGCAGATGGGCCCAACATGGTTCGATGTTGAATTCCAAGTGCTAGACATATCCACCACCTACAACTTGTTATTAGAACGACCATGGATACACGCAGTTGGGGCAGTCGCTTGTACTCTGCACCAGGCCGTGATGTTCGAGTGGAATCATTAAAAGGTGATTATTTACAGAGATGGATATATCCCTATCTATGCCAACCAGACTGTGACAGTTATTGAGAACAGGAGAAATTGGGAGGAGAAACATACCACTACATTGAGCAAGTAAACGCAATTGATAAGGGTTGATGGTGGAGTAATAAAATAAAGAGCATACGGATGTGGTTGGGGTAGTAAACCCGGTAAGGGTCTTGGCCCAAACTTCAAGGGATCAATGATCCAATACAACCACAGTATCATGGCACAACCTTTGGTATCGGGTATGAATATACTGTGCAAGAATACCAAGAATCGATACTGCTATGGCATACCGCTTACTATCCATTGGAACAACCCATACCACCGTTGCACCATACATTTTGCCAGATTCATATGATTTGGTAATCCGAGGAAGATAAGGTTTTGGTCGGTACAAGGAAGCTATTTCTGGACAAGGAAGATAAGGACTGAAGTGAAATTTTAGAGGAGGAGAAGGAGGAGGAAGACCTTACCATTCAGATAGTGGGAGAAAGAGTTGTTTTGAAGAACTGGACTGCTGCACCATCCTGGGCTTGCCAAGTACCTGGTAGCTTTGGTAGAATTATCATGATTTATTTTAAAAATATTTTTGGGCATTTAATTACTCTAGCCATCGAGTCATACTTGTTGGCAATTTTGAGTTTTATTAATGCATAATTTCTTTTAGTTTATTTATTATTAGCTTTCTACATTCTTTTCAGTGTTATTATTACATATCCTGATGAACCTACAACTGTGACATTCTTGAGACAACACAACATAAGGAAAGTGATTCAGAAGACTTGGAAGATGATATAATACTTGAGGATATTGTCAAAGAGGTAGATAATATTGAGAACAAACCAAAGTCCAATTTGGAAGAAACTGAGGCAATCAAATTAGTTGATTATGAAATAGTCAAAGAAACTCGCATCAGTATTCATCTATCGCCATTGGATAAAGAAGAGTAAATAAGATTCCTAAAGGAGTAAGAGGATATTTTTGCATGGTCGTACGACGTCATGACTGGGTTGAGTACAACCATAGTAGCCCACAAGCTACCTAACAACCGCATGTGTCCGCTGCTAAAGCAGTAGCTCAAGAAATTTAAGCTAGATTATGAGTCTGAAGATAAAGAAAGAGGTTACCAAGCAAATCAAAGCCAAGTTCCTTCGAGTGTTCGAGTACCCAACCTGGCTAGCCAACATTTGCTAGTTCGGAAAAAGGATGGAAAAGTCAGAGTGTGCATTGGCTACCGAGATGTGACAAGAGCAAGTCCTAAGGATTATTTCTCACTGCCCAACATACACATACTGATTGAAAACTACGCCAAGAATGAACTGAATCCTTCATGGATAACTTCGCCAGATACCACCAGATCCGGATGGATGAAGAGGACGCCAAAAAGACAACTTTCATGACGCAATGGGGGATATATTGTTAAGAAATGATGCCATTTGGTCTAAAGAAATTTGGGGCTACTTATATGAGGGCCATGAGTATCCTTTACCACGATATGATACACAAAGAAATATAAGTATACGTGGATGATGTCATCATCAAGTCTAAAAGGAGTTCGGATCAGTTAGCAGACCTGAGGAAGTTTTTCGACTGACTTCAATTATATGGGCCATTTTATAGAACAGTGAACGGAAATATGTAATATGATCTTCAAAATACTTATGAAAGATGTTCCGACGAGCTGGACTCAAGAATGTCAAAAGGCTTTTAACAAGATCAAAATGTACTTCTCTAAGTTTCCCGTGTTGGTCCCTCCAGATCCTGGAAGGCCTTTACTGCTGTACCTATCCTTGTTGGATGGAGCCTTTGGTTGCGTCGTGGGGCAACATGATGAAACCGGGAGAAAAGAGCAGGCAATATACTATCTGAGTAAGAAGTTCACACTTTACAAGGCCTGATACTCTTTTTTTGGAGCACACCTGTTGCGTCTTGACATGGATAGCCCCAAAATTAAGGAACTACTTAAGCGCATACACTACCTATCTCTTATCCAGGATGGATACACTGAAATACATCTTCCAAAAACCCATGCCTACGGGTAAGCTAGAAAAATGGCAGATATTGCTCAGTGAGTTCGACAGTATCTATGTAACTCAGAAGGCGGTCAAGGAGCAAGCTTTGGTTGATTACCAGGCAGTGAACACCGTAGATGGGAAAACACATTTCCTCGACAAGGAAGTGTCATTTATGGGGGAAGATATTGCCGAAACATATGATTGTTGTTGATACTCAATTTTTTCTGTATTTTTAATTATGCAAAATAACTTCAAAATAGTCTATATATGCATATATAAGCATATCCCAAGGTTCCATTATTTTTCTTAATTTTTCAAAGATTTTAAATCAATTTATTGCCCTATTTTATCAAGAAAAACCCAATAATTGTCCCCAAAAATTATCATTTTCGGTGATTCATTTATTGGATTCTTATATTTATACTAAAATATAGCTAAGATATTTTTTTTTACATATTTTTACAAATTTATTTAGCATTTTTAAGAATAACATTGAATAATTGCAATATTAGCTATTTTTAGGTTTAAATTTGTCTCATGCTTATAAAATGTGATACTTTATTTTTAAATTGTTAATTATATACTATAATTCATTGTAGTTCTTTCAATTTTTTTTCAAAAATTTATTTACTATTTTCTATAAATTAAATGAGAAATAGGGCTATTTAACTTATAGCCAAATTTGGCTTTCTAATTTAGCCTAAGTCAAACAGACCCCAACCCAATTAAACCAACCCAAATCACCTAATTACACCAGCCCAAAGACCCAAGCCCAATTCCTAAATCTACCCGACCCAATCTGATTAAATCTTGGCCGTTGATCAATTTTGATCAACGGTCTAGATTCGTTCTTTCCAAATTAAACTAAATGACCCCCCCAAACCCCTCTCATTCCTCACTCAACCGACTTTCATCTCTATCTCTCTATCTCTGGTTCTCTCTAGAACCTTCCCCCTTCCCTTTCTACTCAGATGAGTTTCACTCGCCTTTTCCGGCCACCTCCTTGCCTGAATCCAAGATGGTCTCACTACCTACCAGCCTTCTATGGCTCCTACACGCTTGGTTACTAACTTTCGAGGCCTGACCATGAAGAAGCTTGGCGCAGACCTTTTTTGATTCAAGTTCTATGACCATCTCCGTCCTTGCTCCGACAAGCTATGGCTGTTCGAGCCTGACCTCGACTCCTTCTGCTTAGATCCACGACTATCCAAGCCTTTCTCACCATCTGGGTTCTTTTGAAACCCTAGATTTTGAGGTTCTTCTGATTTTGTTAGATCTGTTCTAGATCTGTGTTTTCCCTAGACTTTTAAACAGTTTCTCGAGATTTCTTTCAAAAAAAAAAACTATGCTTTCAAAACCTTTATTTTGATTTAGGTTTTTTTTGAGTTACTTAGATGTTCTCTAATTTTTCTCTTTCTCTTATGTGTTTCTTCTACTATGTTCTTATTAGTTCCTTCTACTGTGTTTTTATATGTTTCTCCTACTGTGTTCTTACTAGTTCTTCTACTGCATCTCTTATGTGTTTCTTCTACTATGTTTGTGAGCACGTGATTTTTTCCTCACACGAATTACTCCAAAAGAATTCAAAATAAAATAATTTTTTTCCTTGTGTGCAATTTGAAGAATTTTTGTGGCATTGTTTGTTAATTGTTAGCACTCGTCTGTGCATGTTTGTTTTGTTTTAATTAATAAAAAAATATGTTGCATGTGCATTTAGGATTTGATTTGACATTTTTGAATTACTTAATAATTAGGTGTTTTACAAAAAACAAAATTCAAAAATAATAATCATGTATTTTGCATTTTGTGTTTAATGTCAAATTGTGTTATTTTTCTTTTAATTTGGTATTTAATTATGTGTTATAATTATTATTAAGCATTAATTAGTATTTTCAAGTTAATTTGGGGTTTTAAAATTTAATTTAGGATTTTAGGATCTTAGTTTTGGAAAAAGGAAAAAAAAAAGAAATTTAAAGGAAATTCAAAAGGAGGAAAGGAAAATCAGATTTGGGCCATAAAATCTCAGGCCCAAACAAAATACACCCCAGTCCAACCCAAAATCAACCCCCCCAACCCGGTCCAAATCAGTTCATCCGCAAGACCAATGAAACGGCGTAGTATGGTAGTGGAACTACGTCGTTTCAATACCAAAAGATCTCGACCGTTCATTCTCCTATATCCAATGGCTTAAACTCCTTGCCCATTATCTTAAACGAACCCCGACCCAACTCCACCCCAATCCGACCCCTTCATTTAACCGAACGACACCGTTTTGCTGAAAATTTATCTGAACCGTTAGTATCGTTCAATCAAACGGTCTAGATTAATTATCCCATTTTTTATATATCACAAACTCCCCAAAACCCCTTACCCCATTTGATTTCACCCCCCCCGTCTCCTTCGTCTCGTCAGAGACGATCCAAACCCTAACAGCCGCCACCCCTCTCCACCACCCTAAACCCAGAGGCGTCAGCTCCGATAACTACCAAAATAACACCAGGGAACCTCCTCCATCCCCTCATACCAAATCCCCAAATACCTGCCCTTGAATCTCAGTCAATCTCTTCGAATCTTCAATCGAAATCGGACTCCAAACCCTAACTCACCCAATTCCCACCAAATCAACACCCTTTGACCACCACAACTTCCTCTTCCCTAATTCATAAGCAGCTTCCTTCGAATATGGCTTAGTCTGTCCGAATCTTAAAACCATGGGTTCGAATCCTGAAGTTCACAATCCAAAACCTAAGGCTCCAGGTCCTCAGAAAATTCAAGCCCGATTTTATCACTGCAATAAGGTCTTTCACTTGTTCTTGACAAAGAACAAGTGATTGACCTTATTTGGTGATTTAAATCGAATGATCGATCACAAAGTCAGTCGGATTAGAGGCTTTAATCAGTAAGTTTTTTTTAAGTTCTTTGTTTCGTTTCTTTTATTTGACTTCCTTTCTTCTTCATTTTTATCCCTATTTTTGTTTGAATTTTCTTTTGATTGAAATCGTTTTCTGAACTCAATATGTTTATGTTTTCTTCATAGTCAATACGTGTGATTTAATTTGTTTTGCCTATGTGTTGCCTGAGCTTGTGTTTGAATCCCTGACTATCTCCCTTTTCCTTTTTCTTCTCTTCAATTTTTCCTTTACCCCATGGTATTTCCTGTTACTACTGGTCTAATTATGCTTATTTTGTGCCCTTTGTTTTATTATTGATTTGCAGTAAGCAATTCAATGCTGAATTGGGTAATCGAAATAATTCAGTTTTAGAATAAGGAAATAATTGTGTTTTTCCCCGAATCTTTCGATTCATTGGTTTCTTGGGTTCGTTTAATCACTTCTGAGTATTTCAGACCCTAATGAATAACCATGGTCATCTTTGACTTGGTTAAATGGGCTGGTTAGTTAGACTGTGAGTTAACCTAGGCTAAAGTGATAATGGGAGTTAATTGGATATATAGGCTGCTAACTTTGATAGGGGGCAAGTCTGTTTAATAAAAAAAAGGGCACTAGTTGAGTGGATAATTCAGTGGGCATTTTAAATTAAAAAGCTAAGTGTTAGTGGTAAAGGCACTAAGCTATTGGGCTATTAAAAATAGAGAGGAAAATGGGTAATGGAAGTGGCACTAATGCCTATTTAGAGGTTGGAAAATAGAGGTTTTAGGGGACTTTAAAAATTATTTTAGAACGCTGAAAAAGAAAATTGAAAGAGACAGAGAATAGTCTGAAGTTTTGAGACAAAAAAAAAGAACATAGAGAGTTAGGAGCTGAAAAGTATAGAAATTTAAGAGTTTAAGAGATCAAATATGAGAAAACAAAACTGAGAAGGGTAATTCTAAGTTCTGAAATTTTGTTTTTTCATAATGGAAAAGCTATCCAAAGTCTGCCTGTTGGATTTCTGATTTTTTTTTTGTTAGCCAGATTATTTAAAAGATTTCTTTGGCTATATTTTGTGTTGAAAAATAGTTGGAGTCTCTGATTAGGAGTTGCTTTGCATCTGTTACTATTCTACTGTCCCATTGATTACTTTGGAATTGAAAGTACTGTTTCATCACTGAATCTGGGCTGTGTTTTGTTGGTGCTCATTTCAGTTGTTACTGCTGCTGTCCTTACTTTTTCCCTTTATTTTATCCTGGTACACATCCTGATTCTAGACATGTAAGAGGTTTCAAGTGTTATGAGGAAATGAAGCATTTTGTACTTGCTAGATATCTTCTTCTGTTATTCGTTTTTATTTGATTTGTTAATCTATACTTTCTGCTCTAGTTTGTGTAATAATGCTAAGCCATGAACCTTGAGATTTATTTTAAGGATTTGTAAGTGGATTCTATTTGGTATTCATTCATGCAATTTTAGCTATCTATTAGGGATTATATGGGGAAGTTTTAGGATCTTTTGAGTAAATATGATTGCCCCAATAGTGTTAGATCAAAAGTTTATTTTCCACAAATAATATTGGTACTTCTGTATTCATTTGCTAGAATACAAAGCTGTGTGAGTGGAAGTTTGAATAGCTTGTTAAGATCTAAGTAATTTGTATGCTTCAGAGACACTGATAATATTTAGATCATGCCTATTTCGTTTTGAATTTATTAATTAGTTGGAGATATAAATGGCATGTGCGTTTTTGTAAATTAGTTATGCATGGATTATTTTAGATTAGGAATGGTGTTGGAATTTCAGAATGGCTAATTAGTACCTGGTAATTGAATAACTTGAATCCATAAGTTAATTTCATTTCATGCTTCATGTAGTGTCTTGATTAGATTATAACTAGTTCATTGTGCATAAAGATGGTTTTTGTAAGAAAAGAAAAACTTAGGCCCGACGTTGGCCCAATTACTAAAATCAAAGGGCCGGGTTTATTGGGGGGCGTTCAATTTGTTAGCAAAAGCTGGGGTCACTTTGGCTCCTATATAATTAGTTGTTTCACGTGCTGGGAGACTCGATCTCGAGTCCAGCGTCAGGTAAAGCTCAAGCTCCGAACTCAGAGTTCACGTTGGGCCTGGGATGCAAGACCACCATTTCTTTTCTCCTATTGTTCGTTCTTTCTATAAGTAAAGTCAATTGTTTGGGCCCAAGATCTTCGCATAATAATATAATTTACAACATAGCTTTATTGGATTTAACTCGGTCCATCGTTTAGTCCAAAATTGGTGACAATCTTTCTTGTTTCTTTTATTAATCAATCGAGCTATTCAATACAAACAAAAATGGCCCCCTTTTTTTAATTATGAATTGATCCTTAGATTCCGAGGCGTGCCATTTAGCAAATTCCATGGTCCTCGCAAAGTACGAACGCGTAGTTGCTTTAGGCGCGTGTTTAATAATGTTACTTTCCTAAGTTCGGGTGCACATTTATATGACCCAAATTCAAATCTCAATGATGTTAAAATATGTCAAAAACCACGGGTGAATTTATGTGACGTGGTTCGAGACGTGTTTTAACGATATTGCAATTCTTTGTAAAATAATAATTAAAGCGGTTAAAAAGTTAAAATTTGCATATAGGTTCATAATTGATTAAAATCAGATAATCATGCCGAATATGATAGTTGAGCGATCGTGCTAGAACCACGGAACTCGGGAATGCCTAACACCTTCTCCCCGGTTAACAAAATTCCTTACCTAGATTTCTAGTTTGCGGACTGTAATACAGAGTCATTCTTTTCTCGATTCGGGATTCTACCGGTTACTTAGAATACCATAAATCTCCCAAGTGGTGACTCTGAACTCTTTAAATGAATCCCGTTTTGATTTTCCTTTAATTGGAAAAATTCCCTTTATTATGCCCCTTTGCGGGGGTGCAGTGAAAAAGGAAGTGTGACAGCTCTGGCGACTCTGCTGGGGAAGAGAACCCAGAACTTTGGCTCAGGGTTCAAGAATTCGAGCTTGGAATATTTGTTGTATTTGGCTTGTATATTATCTGATTTTATTACATGTTTGGATTTAATGTGCCAAATGTTTCTTTTACCGCTTTGATATTATTTGAATTATATATATAAAATGCTACAAAACCCCTTACTTCTCTCTCATGAGGAGTGCACGCTGGTCGTGATTTCTTTCTGTTAGTGTCATATCCCAAATAAAACGAGGTTCGGACAAGTTGCAAAGCCGGATGATCTTTTGGTTACCGGTACGCGCCCCCCCCAGCTTGAGTTGTCCGCTCGGGTAAGCCAGGTCTAGAACAAAACACCCAAATTTTGTACCTGGAATAACTCAACCTCGTGCCGGATCCCTAGTAGGAACGCTTATCTGCATCATGTGCATTTTGACTTAGGGGACTCAACACAGGGGTTGAGTCCATCTAGGACAGGTGTACTCGAAATAATGGACCATCCTGATGCATCTTACTTGTGCATTTATTTGTTTTGGATCTGCAAGCTGACTGGCTTTTTGAAGGAAAGAAATATGAGTGTGAGGGTGAAGAGAGCTAATCGCCTGTTTTGAAAAAAAATAATATCCAAATAATGTCGAAACTCTGCCCAATTTTTGAGAAAAATGAATTTTTTTTTCAAAAATAGTTTATTTATTTGCAAATAAAATGAAAAGAAGAAAAAGAAAAAAGAAAAAAGTCTTGTTTTCAAAAATTGTTTGTTTTATTTACCCGAGCTACGCTAGTTTTATTCTCATAGGGTGTGGGATACGTAGGCAACACCCATCGGGTCTAACTTCTTTTGCGAAAATAGTCCAAAAATGAACAAAAATTTGTTTTTATTGTAAATAGGTAAGGTGATGCCGTTTTTGTCAAAAATAGCCGAAGGTTCCCGAAAGGGACGCCGGAGGGATGATTTTGCATAAACAACCACCTTTGGTCTTTCTCCAATTTTTTGCCCAATTAGCGGACACAACCTTAAGATCTTCCCCCGGAGGTGCTGAAAGGCCGTGTCTGCAAAGCTGGCTTTTTCGGTTTTAGAATTAAAAATATGAAAAAGGGGTCAATTTTTGATTTCGGAGTCACATAGAATAAAATTAGGACTGTTTCACTTAATCACCTTAATAAATGCGCAGGATGAGCACAATCCAAAATGAACCTTTCTCATTCATAAGCAAAATTCCTTTGGATTTGCGGCTGTGGTGGAATGATTTAGGTGGAGAAGGGCAAGACGAGATCAAGAAATATTTGGGGGGCCTTCCCGGACTGTTAGAGATTATACCCAGGGGAGACATCATAAGGGCA
>MU782194.1:61474-84193 GCA_026770625.1 Nicotiana glauca | reverse complement strand
CAATGAAAATGGAGTAGGGATTTTACCTGTAGAAATGGAGATGAAGACACTTGCTTTAAAATTTCCCGGACCAGATAATTTGAGGAACAAATTTTGAAGAAGATGAACTTGTCTCTCAGGAACCTCTCCTCCCTCTCTCTTATTTTGTTCAGAAAATATGTAAAAATGAGGGGTTGGGGTGTTATATTAGAAAGGGGATCGGGTTTTAAACTTTAGAAAATAGAAGCCCGAGCAAGATCTGCGGTCGCACTATGCGATCGCCGAATTGGAATGCGGTCCGCATATTGGACCGCAAAACTGACCCCAATCACTGAACATCTCAGCCTGGGTATGCGGTGGAAATGCGGTCCGCATTCTGATTATACGGTCGCATAATGGACCGCATTTATAATATCAACTTAGACTAACTCTCTGATTAACTATGCGGCTGGAATGCGGTCCGCATATCAATTATGCGATCCCATTATGAACCGCAAAAATGACACTTTTCTGGAAAACTGATTCTTTTGATTTTTAAAGGCTTAGATCACTACCAAGAGTTGCTCGCCGCAAAGAATTCTACAATTCCTAACACATATTCGGAGTCGACACCACGAGTTACTAAGTTTTGAGACCAAAAATTATTTACGGGGCCTTACAGAGACCAAGGCAGCATGTCATACCAAGAGTTGTGTACACTTCCTGATGTCCGCCTGCTCGCAAGGTTTAAAGTACCAAAGTTCAAATTGAATGAGGAGTGTGAAGATTCAGTAGTCCATATGAGGGAATACTGTAAGGAAATGAGGAATGTTGGCAAGAAAGACGATTTGCTAATGGTGTACTTTAGTAAAAGCTTGACTGGGGCGGCCTTGGAATGGTATAATCGTCAAGATGTCAGTAAGTGGCATACATAGGATGACATGGATCAGGATTTTGTGTGACACTTTCAGAACAATACATACATTATACCACATCACTCCTCCATATATCATATAGAAGAGAAACCTAAAGAAGGTTTTAGAAAGTTCTGGCTCAGATGGAGTAAACAAGTTGCTCGGGACAATCTTCACATGGAAGGAAAAGATGTTGTAGAGCCCCACCAACGACAAAGTTCAGTGGTCGTCCTTGCTAAATGGCCTCAGTCTCCATATCGACCCCGTGGATATCCTTTTAATTCTCCCGACCACTACTTCTCTCCACAAAACCCCCTAAATCGCACGTCACTTCCCAGATATCCTGTCCATGTTGCACCACCATATGACCCATATCCCCGAGGACCACGATGGTTTGCACCACTACCAAAAATGTATCATCAGGCGTATCAACCACCTGTCCGCAAAAGATTCCAACCGAGGCCAGAGTATAAAATAAAAAGACTACTGGAAAAAGAGAATGCCTTCGGAGAATCTTATGCAAGTTTGTTTGAAAAGCTAAAGCGTTCTGGCCTAATTGAGCCACTCCTCGGTTATACTCCAGCCCCACATGCAAGAGGTTTTGATCCTACTGTACGATGCATGTACCACTCTAATGTCCAAGGGCATATCATTGAGAATTGTTGTTCTTTAAAGAAAGAAATAGAAAGAATGATTCACGAAGGGGTAATTGTGATCAACAACAATAACAAATAGCGTGCGAATCCTCTTGGAGATGTATTGACTAAAGCCGATGATATTGAAGTGGATAATGGTCTTGGAAATATTGATGCAGAAATCAGTGGCTAAGATGTCGAGTTTGGTTATTGGAAAGGAGCTCCATTTCTTGGTCCACCGGAGAGGAGCTTTGGTGGCTTAGTTTGTTATCATTTCTGTTGTCCAGGTTATTTAAGGGATGTAACCTGGATATTGTCTTGTAAATCAGACCCTTCTATCTTTTGATTCTATCCAGTTCCTTTGGCCCTAATATATCATTTAGTGTTGTCTAGGTTTGTTCTAAGGGTTGTAACCCCAGTTTAGTTTGTTTGTCTGGTTGTTCGAACTATTTCATCGGCTAATGCAATGTCCTATTTTCTGTTATTTCTAGTCAATCTTCTTTTGTTCAGTTCTCTTCTCTTTATAGTTCTTTTCATGCTGGTTCTAGTGATATGACATATGCGCATAATGCTAGGCCTAATCTTAAAGGATAATCATGAAGCAATGGGAAGATGATAGGGTCACTTAAGGGAAATAAGAACATTTTGAGATCATTTGCAGTCCGAACCATATGGAACTGGGACAGATAAAACATAAAGAAGCCGTAAAAGCAAGTTGGCCAAATTGACGGGGGCCGTTCGTGGTAATGAGAGTGAGAGTGTTGCCCAATGGTGTGTGGTATTTAACAGATGGAGAAAGCAATTATGTGGATATAGCTATAAAGTCTAGCACAATCAGAAAGATATCACAAATGTTTGTTTAATCGCGTTGTTTGTTTTTGGCATTGTTTTGAAGATTGGAAGGACGAAGGCATTTTGTTCAGCTATCTAAACACTTTATCCTTCATTACCCCTTTGAGCCTTATTTGCTTGCTTTCATATCCCTCTTTTGGAATCAGTAGCAAATATTATAAACACAAGCATAAAAGATAAGAAAACGAAAAGAAAAAACCAACAAATACGACAAAACAACAAAAAGAAAAAGATAAGAAAAAGAAAAAGAAAAAGAAAAAGAAAAAGAAAAAGAAAAAGAAAAAGAAAAAGAAAAAGAAAAAGTGAAAAGGAAACTATAACAACAAGGAATTGAGTGAACTACATTTGACCTGATTCCTTTTAAGGATACGTAAGCAGCATCACGGCTTGGTCATAGGGAAATAAAACTCGAAAGATCCCCAAGCAAGAAACTGGGGCAGAAATTGTGGTTGTTGTAGAGTAATCTGGTTCCGAAGGTTGTAATTCTGAACCCATGTTAATTTGTTTTGAGCCTTTAATACCCTTTCTTTCTAGCCCTATCCAAAAGCCCACGTTACGGTCCAAAGAAAGACCTTCTGATCAGTCTTCAAAAGATGCCAAGTCGAGCAAGTAAATATGATTCATACCAGGGGCAACACTCCGGTCCAAACAAGAAAAATAGAGATGAAAGAGTCTTATTGGGGAAAACGCTCACGGGCACCGTAAGGCGATGAAAGCTGAGAGAAATCAGAAAATGAGAGAGTCTCATTAGTGAAAACCTTTGCGGGTACCTTGAGGCTACTATAAGGAGAGAGAAAGACAAAAAATAGAGATACTAGATAGTGAAAACCTTTCAGGCACTACAAGTCGAAATCAGGATTGTGAATCAGATTGAATAAGCGGAGCATGGAAGTCCCGTTTCACAAAAAAAGGGGTACGATAAGAGTTGAACATCAGAATTACTTAACAGAATAGGCTGCAAGTGCATGTTACGATCATTAGAGTTAGTATCCACATCCGATAGGTTTCTACCTTGTAGTTTTCTTGTTAAGGATTCATCTTTTCCCTTTTTCCTTTATTCTATTCCTTTTATGTTCACTTCTTCTTCCTGAGTCTGTCTGGTCAGAACAAGTGAGAAATGATTTCAAAAATTGCCATCAACTTTCCAATTGCATAAGACGAGATCTGGCTAGTACATCAAAATGACATAAGTCAGGAAAGAACAACTAGTGCACTGAGTTGGTAATAATCAACATGCTTTGGTATCCCTACAAAATACAAGGGTTTGGAAAATATCAGTTCATGGGGAATGCAACAGATGGAGGGTTTTAGGTGAATGAATCAAAGGTATATTATGTGATAAGATGGACAAAAAGGTTGGACCAGCGACAAGAAAGATATTCCAAGCAGAAGTCAAAGGTTATAGACCTCAAGGACAAGGCCAGTGGTTTAAATCAGGAAAAAAGCGACATGCGCGCTGGAGTAAGTAACAATCAATATGCTTTGGGGATCAGAGGAAACACAAAGGGTTGATGGATATCGGTCCAGGGGACATGCAACAAATCAAAGATATTCGGGTGCAAACGAAGAGAGGTATTTTCTGGGTTAAGGTTTATAAAGGAAATGCCTAGTCAAGGAACTAGCAGGGTCTTTGAGTGGAAATCAGTTGTCATGGAAGATATTGGGGTCAGATAAGAAGACTAGAAGTGAAAAACAACAGTTAGGAATCCTGCAGTTAAGGACCAGAGATGGTCGGAAATTTTCAACCAAGGCAGTCAGACAAAATGGAGTGTGGAAAGGAGTGAAGAAAAACAATCTCCAGCAAGAGCATCACAACCAACCACCGCATTTTTAAACTAACGAGATTTTTCTTCAATCAAAACAGGAGAAGAAAATCTCAGTTGTTTCAGAGGAACACACCGTAAGGAAAGGCAAACACCAAATAGAATAGGGAAGACAACTAAAGTTTTAAGGAAAAGCAGTTTCGAAAGAAGACAAATCAAGTTTCAAGGGAGAGCAAGACAACTTAAGTTTTAAAGGGAAAGCAGTTTCAAAGGAAGACAATTCAAGTTTCAAGGGAAAATGGTTCAAGATGCAAGGTAAAACATTGTCAAGTAACAAAACAAGACTTTTAAGTTTTGAAGTTAGGAGCCCGCCTGGAGAACGGAGGCGTATCTTTTAAAGTTTGAAGTAAGGAGCCCGCCTGGAGAACAAAGGCATACCTTTTAAGTTTTGAAGTCAGGAGCCCTCCTGAAGAACGGAGCGTACCTTTTAAGTTGTTGAAGTCAAGAGCCCGCCTGGAGAACAGAGGCGTACATTTTAAGTTTTGAAGTCCGGAGCCCGCATGGAGAACAGAGGCGTACCTTTTTAAGTTTTGAAGTCAGGAGCCCGCCTGGAGAACGGAGGCATACCTTTCTAAGTTTCGAAGTCAGGAGACTACCTGGAGAACAAAGGCGTACCTTTTATGTTGTTGAAGTCAGGAGCCCGCCTGGAGAATAGAGGCGTACCTTTTAAAGTTTTGAAGTCAGGAGCCCGCCTGGAGAACTGAGGCATACCTTTTAAGTTGTTGAAGTCAGGAGCGCGCCTGGAGAACAGAGGTGTACCTTTTAAAGTTTTGAAGTTAGGAGCCCGCTTGGAGAACAGAGGCGTACCTTTTAACTTTTGAAGTCAGGAGCCCACCTGGAGAACAGAGGCGTATCTTTTTAAGTTTTGAAGTTAGGAGCCCGCCCGAAGAACGGAGGCGTATCTTTTAAATTTTGAAGTTAGGAGCCCGCCTGGAGAACGGAGGCGTGCCTTTTATGTTTTGATGTGAGGAGCCCTCCTGGATAACGGAGGCGTACCTTTTAAGTTGTTGAAGTCAGGAGCCCGCCTGGAGAACAGAGGCATACCTTTTAAGTTTTGAAGTCAGGAGCCTGCCTGGAGAATGGAGGCGTACTTTTTAAGTTTTGAAGTCAAGAGCCCGCCTGGAGAACGGAGGTGTACCTTTTTAAGTTTTGAAGTCAGGAGCCCGCCTGGAGAACAGAGACGTACCTTTTAAGTTGTTGAAGTCAGGAGCCCGCTTGGAGAACAGAAGCATACCTTTTAAAGTTTTGAAGTCAGGAGACCGCCTGGAGAACGAAGGTGTACCTTTTAAGTTGTTGAAGTCAGGATCCTGCCTAGAGAAATGAGGCGTACCTTTTAAAGTTTTGAAGTCAGGAGCCTGCCTGGAGAACAGAGGTGTACCTTTTAAGTTTTGAAATCAGGAGCCCGCCTGGAGAACGGAGGCGTATCTTTTAAAGTTTTGAAGTTAGGAGCCCGCCTGGAGAATAGAGGCGTACCTTTTAAAGTGTTTGATGTCAGGAGCCCGCCATGAAAACAGAGGCGTACCTTTCAAGTTGTTGAAGTCAGGGATCCGCCTGGAGAACGGAGGAATACAATTCAAGATCAAGAAGTCGGGAGCCCGCTTGGAGAGCAGAGGAAGACGACAATGATCAAGATGAAGACATTTAAAGGATCAGCAATCAAGTACCTACCTGAAAAAAGGGAAGAACATCTCAAGAAATCGGTGCAAGACAGCAACAAAAGAATTATTGTAGGGAAATGCAAGGCGACAAGGCAACAACGGTCGCAGAGCAAGTTCAAAAATAAGTCTTTGTAATTCATAGGCTATAGTTCAAGTCTAGCTTATTTATTTTTCTTTTAGCATGATGTAATAAGGAGGTCAGTAAGCAGTATCAGCAGCATGCAACAATAAAACTATAACTTCACGGTAGTCGCAGCTACCAAAATTTCCCGAACTATATTGACCTGATTCCTTTATAACCAAGGATATGTAGGAAATCTTTGAAGCAGAGGTTCAGTCAAATATTTAAAAAATGCTTCACACGGAGTACTCTAACGGGTAAAAATTGCTCGTATCCGCTCACTTTATCTTTGCACGAAAACTCTTCGTATTTCCGGACAAAGAGGGGCAGCTGTGAACACGTGATTTTTGCCTCACACTAATTACTCCAAAAGAATTCAAAATAAAATAATTTTTTTTCCTTGTGTTCAATTTGGAGAATTTTTGTGGCATTGTTTGTTAATTGTTGGCACTCGTCTGTGCATGTTTGTTTTGTTTTAATTAATGAAAATACAAAAAAATATATTGCATGTGCATTTAAGATTTGATTTGACATTTTTGAATTACTTAATAATTAGGTGTTTTACAAAAATAAAAATTCAAAAATAATAATGTATTTTTTATTTTTTGTGTTTAATGTCAAATTGTGTTATTTTTCTTTTAATTTGATATTTTATTATATGTTATAATTATTATTAAGCATTAATTAGTATTTTCAAGTTAATTTGGGGTTTTATAATTTAATTTAGGATTTTAGGATCTTAGTTTTGGAAAAAGGAAAAAAAGAAATTTAAAGGAAATTGAAAAGGAGAAAAGGAAAATCGGATTTGGGCCATAAAATCCCAGGCCCAAACAAAATACACCCCAGTCCAACCTAAAATCAACCCCCCAACCCTGTCCAAATCAGTTCATCCCCAAGACCAATGAAACGACGTAATATGGTAGTGGAACTACGTCGTTTCAATACCAAAAGATCTCGACCGTTCATTCTCCTACATCTAATGGCTTAAACTCATTGCCCATTATCTTAAACGAAGCCCGACCCAACTCCACCCCAATCCGACCCCTTCATTTAACCGAACGACCATGTTTTGCTCCCTGAAAATTGATCTGAACCGTTAGTATCGTTCAATCTAACGGTCCAGATTAATTATCCCATTTTTAATATATCACAAACCCCCCAAAACCCCTTATCCCATTTCATTTCAACCCCCGTCCCCCCGTCTCCTTCGTTTCTTCAGAGACGATCCAAACCCTAGCAACCGCCACACCTCTCCACCGCCCTAAACCCGGAGGCACCGGCTCCGATAACCACAAAAATCACACCATGGAACCTCCTCTATCCTCTCATACTAAATCCCCAAATACTTTCCCTCGAATCTCAGTCAATCTCTTCGAATCTTCAATCAAAATCGGACCCCAAACCCTATCTCACCCAATTCCCACTAAATCAGCACCCTTTGACCATCACAACTTCCTCTTCCCTGATTCATAAGCAGCTTCCTTCGGATATGGCTCAGTCTGTCTGAATCTTAAAACCAAGGGTTCGAATCCTGAAGTTCACAATCCAAAACCTAAGGCTCCAGGTCCTCAGAAAATTCAAGCCCAATTTTATCACTGCAATAAGGTCTTTCACTTGTTCTTGACAAAGAACAAGTGATTAACCTTATTTGGTGATTTAAATAGAATGACCAGTCACAAAGTCAGTCGGATTAGAGGCTTTAATCAGTAAGTTTTTTTTAGTTCATTGTTTCGTTTCTTTTATTTCACTTCCTTTCTTCTTCATTTTTATCTGTATTTTTGCTTGAATTTTTTTTTGATTGAAATCATTTTTTGAACTCAATATGTTCATGTTTTCTTCATAGTCAATATGTGTGATTTAATTTGTTTTGCCTATGTGTTACCTGAGCTTGTGTTTGAATCCCTGACTATTTCCCTTTTCCTTTTTCTTGTCTTCAATTTTTCCTTTACCCCATGGTATTTCCTGTTACTACTGGTCTAATTATGCTTATTTTGTACCCTTTGTTTTATTATTGATTCGCAGTAAGCAATTCAATGCTGAATTGGATAATCGAAATAATTCAGTTTTAGAATCAGGAAATAATTGTGTTTTTCCCCGAATATTTCGATTCATTGTTTTCTTTGGTTCGTTTAATCACTTCTAAGTATTTCAGACACTAATGAATAACCATGATCATCTTTGACTTGGTTAAAGGGGCTGGTTAGTTAGACTGCGAGTTAACCTAGGCTAAAGTGATAATGGGAGTTAATTGGATATAGGGGCTGCTAACTTTGATAGGGGGCAAGTCTGTTTAATAAAAAAAGGGGCACTAGTTGAGTGGATAATTCAGTGGGCATTTTAAATTAAAAATCTAAGTGTTAGTGGTTAATGCACTAAGCTATTGGGCTATTAAAAATAGAGAGGATAATGGGTAATGGAAGTGGAACTAATGCCTATTTAGAGGCTGGAAAACAGAGGTTTTAGGGGACTTTAAAAAAACATTTTAGAAGGCTGAAAAAGAAAATTGAAAGAGACAGAGAAAAAAAAAACACCCTGAAATACCATATAAAGGTTCTGGAAAATTGAGAGAATAGTCTGAAGTTTTGAGAGAAAAAAAAGAACATAGAGCGTTAGGAGCTGAAAATTACAGAAAATTAAGAGCTTAAGAGATCAAATATGAGAAAACAAAACTGAGAAAGATAGTTCTAAGTTCTAAAATTTTGGTTTTTCATAATGGAAAAGCTATCCAAAATCTGCCTGTTGGATTTCTGATTTCCTTGTTGTTAGCCAGATTATTTAAAAGATTTCCTTGGCTATATTTTTTGTTGAAAATAGTTGGAGCCTGTGATTTGGAGTTTCTTTGCATCTGTTACTATTCTACTGTCGCATTGATTGCTTTGGAATTGAAACTACTATTTCATCACTGAATCTGGGATGTGTTTTGCTGGTGCTCATTTCTGCTGTTACTGCTGCTGTCCTCACTTTTTCCCTTTGTTTTATCCAGGTACACATCTTGATTCTAGACATGTAAGAGGTTTCAAGTGCTATGAGGTAATGACGCAGTTTTTACTTTCTAGATGTCTTCTTCTGTTATTCGATTTCATTTCATTTGTTAATTTATACTTTCTGCTATAGTATGTGTAATAATACTACGCCATGAACCTTGAGATTTATTTTTAGGATTTGTAAATGGATTCTGTTTGGTATTCATTCATGCAATTTGAGCTATCTGTTAGGGATTATATGGGGAAGTTTTAGGATCTTTTGAGTAAATATGATTGCCCAATAGTGTTAGATCAAAAGTTTGTTTTCCACATATAATACTGACACTTCTGTATTCATTTGCTAGAGTTCAAAGCTGTGTGAGTGAAAATTTGAATAGCTTGTTAAGATCTAAGTGATTTGTATGCTTCATAGACACTGATAATATTTAGATCATGCCTATTTTGATTTGAATTTATTAATTAGTTGGAGATATAAATGGCATGTGCGTTTTTGTAAATTAGTTATGCATGGGTTATTTTAGATTAGGAATGGTGTTGGAATTTCGGAATGGCTAATTAGTATCTGGTACTTGAATAACTTGAATCCATAAGTCAATTTTATTTCATGCTTCAGTGTCTTGATTGGGTTATAACTAGTTCATTGTGCATAAAGATGGTTTTTTTAAGAAAAGAAAAACTTTGGCCCGGCGTTGGCCCAATTACTAAAATCAAAGGGCCGGGTTTTCTGGGGGGGGGGGGTGTTCAATTTGTTAGCAAAAGCTGGGGTCACTTTAGCTCCTATATAATTAGTTGTTTCACGTGCAGGGAGACTCGATCTCGAGTCCAGCGTCGGGTAAAGATCAGGCTCCGAAATCAGAGTTCACGTTGGGCCTGGGATGCAAGGCCCCCTTTTCTTTTATCCTCTTGTTCGTTCTTTCTATAAGTAAGGACAATTGTTTGGGCCCAAGATCTTCGCATAATAATATAATCCACAACACAGTTTTATTGGATTTAACTCGGTCCAACGTTTAGCCCAAAATTGGTGACAATCTTTCTTATTTCTTTTATTAATCAATCGAGGTATGCCATGCCAAATAAAAAATGACAAATTGCGTGGCCCCTTTTTTTAATTATGAATTGATCCTTAGATTCAGAGGCGTGCCATTTAGCAAATTCCATGGTCCTCCCAAAGTACGAATGCGTAGTTGCTTTAGGCGCGTGTTTAATAATGTTACTTTTCTAAGTTCGGGTGCACATTTATGTGACCCAAATTCAAATCTCAATGATGTTAAAATATGCCAAAAACCCACGGGTACATTTATGTGACGTGGTCCGAGTCGTGTTTTAACGACGTTGCAATTCTCTGTAAAATAATAATAAAAGAGGTTAAAAAGTTAAAATTTTCTCATAGGTTCATAATTGTTTAAAATTAGATAATCAAGACAAATATGATAGTTGAGCGACCGTGCTAGAACCACGGAACTCGGGAATGCCTAACACCTTCTTCCGGGTTAATAGAATTTCTTACCCGAATTTTTGGTTCGCGGACTGTAATACAGAGTCATTTTTTTCCTCGATTCGGGATTCAACTGGTGACTTGGGACACCATAAATCTCCCAAGTGGTGACTCTGAACTCTTTAAATGAATCCTGTTTTGATTGTCCTTTAATTGGAAAAACTCCCTTTATTGTGCCCCTTTGCGGGGGTGTAGTGTAAAAGGAGGTGTGACAATGTTCTCATGATTTCTTCTACTGTATTTCACATGTTGTTCTTTTACTATACTTCTCATGAGTTTCTGCTACTGAAAGAGCATGTTAAAGGTCTCAGTTCCTTTCTGAGACCTCTGAACTGGTTTCGTTAGCATCTTTCTCTTTGATCACGTGTCCTGGTATCTCTGCAATCGATTGATTGAAAGAACCCCAAATTTGGGGATTCGATTGAGTTTGAGACCATTGGCTATGTGATTTTTTGGATCTTCATCTCTGAACTTGTTTTATTTCAAAAACCCTAACCTCTTTGGAACTATTTCGAGTCTCTGAAATCTACTACTTGATTAGGCTTCAAAAAATTTGTTTCGACCTTTGTTTCTTTACATGGTTTCAATTCCCTGCTAAACTTTTCTAAGGTCCTTCCACTGGACCCTTTGTGTGCCATTTGATACTATCTCTCTTCTATATTGCTGAGTTACTGAGACTGGCCTACATGACTACCATGTTCCTATGGTCTACTACTTACTGATTTTGCAATTGCATGATGTTTTCTTTTTAGCCTAGCATACTTGTGTGCTCTTTATATGTGTTGAACCTCCCCCTAAAATGGCTTTCAATTTTTGATTAATTTCAGGCTTTCTTCGTGTAAGCCTGATTGATTTTCTTTCCTTGTTTGTTGATTTCCCTGCTACTTGGTTTGAGTCGAAAACTTTCCTTAGCTTTTCTGACTTGGTTTATTCATGGAACAATAATTACAAACCTCTTACTCATTGATTTACTGTGTAGTAACTGATTCTTACCTTATTTTGTTTTGATTGTGTATTTCAAAACTCTTCCCCTAAATAAACTCCTATGTATTTACCTCTAATTGCCTACTTTGCACAAGATGCTTATTTGATCTCTTTTCTTAAATAATTTTTTTTCCCATTACCGTTTAAGTCTGAATTCCTTAATTGACGGAAGTCTTATACTAAATGTTTTAATTGATACCCAGTTCGATAATTTTTTTTTCTTACCTTATTTCTACCTGTTTTTCACACTATAAATACACGACTTTTACATTAACACAAAGACATCCATCACTCATAGTCTTTTTGAACTTATACTCATACTCAAAAGATTTTTCTCTTGTTACTTGTCATTTGGCCTATTTACAAGACCTGTTGCTTGCTTTCTCTCTATTTGCTTCTTTGAAACTGGTATGTCCTGATTTAAGGTTTTTAGCACCACAACAATGTGTTTATTTAGTACTTTTGTATCCCTGTCTGCTTACTGCTTTTGTATAGTTCAACACTTACTCTACCATACTGATTTCTTTCTGCATGTTCTATTATGAATCCAAAATCCCTACCCCCTATGTGTTTAAGCTATGGTTTGAGGCATGGCAATACTGCAAGTTATTGTCCATGAATCAAACATGATCCCTTGGGATCCTAGCCTCTAATAGTATGTGTTCTGGCAGGCTTATAGGTGTGCTAGCACTCTCCATTGCTGGGCATGCCTAAAGTCTGCCCTTGCCTAAGCAATAGGCTCTTTACAATCTCCATATTCCCCTGAACCCCTTATGTGTGCTTATTTGTAGTTGTTTCCCTCGCCTTTCCCCCTCTTAGAATTCTATTATGTACTTGCACACTTTCCTAGTCTTTAATTTCTTCCCCCTCTTGTGAGCCTTTCCTTGGGACCCCTTGAGTTCCCTCTAAATTGGACACTTGAGAGCTGGCCCTTTCACACTGCACTTGTCCCTATTCTAATAGTACATTTGGGTATGAGCAATGCCCGGAGTCCCATTGAGGCTCTTAGGGAACTTTGACACACTCAAATGGGAGAAAGGAATTGGATTATGATCTCTTTAACTTTGTTCACCTCATATTTCAGACATGAAGTCTGAATCAGCCTCTCCTTGGTTGTAATTTTTTTTGATACCATGTCTATAGGTATTTTAAAATCTGCATGCATCTAGAAATCATGCCTATAGGTATTTTAAAATTTGTGTGCATCTAGGAATCATGTCTATAGGTATTTGGAAATCTGCATATGCAAATGCATATAGAAATCATGCTTGTAGGTCATTCTGAATTCTGTATATCCATTTTAATATAGAAATCATGATCATAGGACTACTATATTCATATAGAAATCATGCCTATAGGATTGTCCAAATCTGCACATTCAGTTGCACCTAGATATCATGTTCATAGATTTAAAAACGAGTCTTCTGCATTTTTATACCATGTATGCAAAGTCTAAAAATCAACAACGCCTAGAGACTATGCCTATAGGAACTACTAATCGAATATGAATCGTTTCATTCACATAAAGAGCTAAAATCAGTAATAACGGGTACTATCAGTTGCAGATCTTATAACCTTCTTTAAAACTTGCTTTTCTTTTTAATAACCGGACGACCCTTTTTAACCAATACGTATTCAGTTTATTTTTGACCTTGTTATTTCATTGCTTTTTGAATTCAATAGATACTATGCCTATAGGATCCTTGTCCAACACTTAGGCAAGCCTTAGGGTAATGTTATAAACTGAATCTATTCTATTAACTACAACCAGCTGGCAGGCCTGATTTGGGCTTCTTATCTGTATTATGTAATAAATTAGTCTGCCTCAACCTTTAAGTTCTTTCATGTTTAGTATTCAATCAGACCCTAAACATTATATTTAAGGCATGCTAATTACGTGCTTCTTTGTTTAAAGGGGGTATATCTTAGCCTTTGCTTATTATGTGCTTTCCCCAACTTGCAATACATGTTTTGTATGTTGCCTTAGAGGTTTTGCCTTTGAAACTACAAATAAGCCTAATATCCCTCCCCTTTAGGATTAGTAGTCCTAATTGCCTCTAGGACTGATAGAATTGGGATGGGTAATGGCATGCAATAAGTAAACGAGACCATTCCACGCTTTAATACCTTTATGGGGTGCGAAGGGTAGATATGGATATGATGACCACGCGATAATGTCACGTGTTGCCCCTCATTGAGGAGTGATTACCAGGCATTGTGTGGGGTGATCCATATTATTAATAAACCTAGGACCCCCCTTTCCCTTTATTTCTTTGTTTCTTCTAAAATTTCAAACTCTTTCTTCTAAGTTCTTTCCAACTTTGTTTATTTCTAAACCATTATGTGAAAATCCCCTCTTATTTGAAGTTTTATTTGCCTACATGTTATTTGCACCTAAATTCACAATAATGGTCTAGCCGAGAACCACACTAGCGGATTCTGAGGGGTGCCTAACACCTTCCCCTTAGAATAATTTCAAGCCCTTACCCAATCTCTGGTTACTCAAGTCAAACTTCCTTGGTGTCCTAATGCACTATAATTATTAGGTGGCGACTCTTCAAATCAAACCCAATTCCCAAAAGGAATGAGTTGTCCTCCAAAATGTCATAAACCCGATTTCGCGAGAAAAAGGGGGCGCGATAGCATGGTGACTCTGCTCGGGATTTTTAGGCTTTTACCATTTCAGACCTTTATTGTAAATTTATGCTTCTTTATGCACAATTATTTTTTTATTTCCTTTAAGCATTCAATTTTCTTTTCCATTGCAAAAATGACTTGTCTCCTTTTTCTTTTCTTTACTACTTTCCTTTACTACTACTTTACATTATTAAACTGTTGTATTTACTACTTTCTTAACATGCAAATACATGACCACATGCCTTTAACTGTTGCATAGTCATGCTAAATATCATATTCCACTCGTGCCAAACAAAATCCTATTGCAACGCTTATAATGAGTGGTTGCACTCTTTCGATACTATCACCCCCTAAATCCGAAAAATTCATATTTGCGGTAAAACCAGTCGATCAACAGTGTAGTAGATGGTTCCGCGCCTTTTCCCCTTGAGTTGTCCGCTCAAGGGTACTAGTCTAAAACCACATAGAAACCCTACTCTGTTTAAATTATGCATGAATCATGGTCAAACCTAGCCGAGTCAGTTATGTTGTCCGCATAATGACTCTTTAAGATAGCCTTGTCCAAAGTCCACTAGGTTTCCCTAAAACCCAAATGGACACTATCATGTTCTGTGCATTTATTTGGAGAACTAAATGCTCTTATGCTAATTATTAATATTTAATGGTCGAGTCCAATGGGGGTAGGGTCTAACCCTTTTGTTTTGCAGAAAATGAGGCATGAGGTTCCTAGTTTCGATATGATTAGCACGCCCCCACTCTTGCTAGACTTGTGGAGGAGTCTTCTGTCAAATGACCAAATCAATGAGTGGAAAGAGAGGGCCACCAAAGCTAGAAAAAAGTTGGAATATCTGGAATACAGTCTGCTCGAATTAGAAAGGAAAATGAGGAAAGGAGTCACCGACTGCCAGAATGCTGAGGGAAACAAAAAAGAACACTTAGCAAAGGCTTTTTTGCTAGTGAACCTACGCGAACTAGAGGATCTAATCAACGAAAACATTCAACCTAGGGAAGGTCTTTCTGGGACCAAATAGATAGGAGTTTTCATTTCTGATTTATAAAATGTAATAAGGCCAATGGCCACTAGTGATATTTATTTCCTATTATTTAGTGTCGATTTGGGATTCGTCTACTTTTTATCAATGAAATGAGGCATTTAGTATTCCATGTTCTCCAAATCAACTTGTCTTTAGGCCTACCTCGGGCACAAAAAGAGGTCCCCTAATTAGGACAATATTTATATTTCTGCACTATGTGTTTAAATATTACAACATCTTTTTTATAATCCTCACTGACTTGTTACCTTTTTGTTTTTATTTTCTGTTTATTTCCCCTACCCCCAAAGGTTAGTTTGTGCACTTTGGCAACATCATCCTATCTCACGAGATCCATGGGCCCCCTACCTACTCCTCATCTTAGTCCTGTCTAAAACAAGAACAAAGGAAAAATGGAAGATTTGAACAACGCCAGAAAGAAGAACTGTCACGCCCCAAAAATTCGAGAAGCGCGACCGGCGCTCAACCGAGTTAACCCGACTGAGCAAGCCTGGCAGGTTTCATACGCACTACCCAACCCAACTCATAATTCTATAAGGGATGGACATCATAAAAAAATACTTAGTAAGTATTCTATTAACAATTCCATTTCATTTCCATTAGCAGCTTAAATCATAAATATCGAAATATTATAAGTTTTGTAAATCATTGCCAAATATCAATATTTCAACCTTAATTGCATTACCCATCACAACCCACTACCTGTCTACGGAGACTCTAAATATAACCGAAGAATAATACAGAAATGCTGGCAGCAAGGCTCCGGCTATACCTTATACAATTACAAAAAAATTAAGACTCTGGGAAGAACAGCGGCATAAGCCACGCAGGGCCGCGAGGGGAAAAGGGCTCACCAATACAGCTGACGGAAAGCAGAAGAGGTGCTATTGCCAGTGGACTGGTGTGCCTGCTATAGATCCACCTACAATCATAACACGAATGTAGCGCCCCCGGCAAAAGGGACGTCAGTACATTTGAATTGTGCTGGTATGTATAACTAAACACCATTCTACTAGAAAGAACTATCAAACAGATGCAAGCAAATAATATGGGCAAATCAAAGAAGCAATTCATATAATCTTTCATACAATTTCCACAACATAGAATAGGGCATTTTTGTCACATGTTCACCACTGTTCTCATTACCACCGCCATCTCGAGCAGAGTCCGGTCATGACCCGACCGGCTAGGTCACCTCATTGGAGGCATTACTCTCAATCCATATTTCATTTCCTTTATCCGGAATTCAATATCAGCACATTACCATCATGTGTGCGGCATGGTGTCCGATCACGACCCGATCGGCTAGGTCACCTCATTGGAGGCATTACTTGATTCTCTTTAGTCAACACCTTCAAATCTTTATTCCACACATATCATAACAATTTCTAGGCACTCATGGCCACCATCATCACATCGTTTTCCCTTTCCAACATCCGTTTTACAAGTTATGATCATAGACATATATATATCAAAGATAATTCAAGTTGCAATCACAGATAGTGAGCACATAGCTAGCATGAATAACTCTTTGTTTCAATGTCGGCTTATAGCCCAAATATTTCAATACATAACCGTTCGTTTCATCATTATCTAATTATCAAGATTGGTATGTTATACACATTGAGCCACATCCGTCATGTATACATGTAGATAATTGCAAATCAATTAACACACAGCAACAATCGATACATTCACCAATACGACCTTACCTCACGTTCGTAAGCACCAATAGAGCTCGATTTCTAATAAAAAGGGGTTTTAGCCATACATACCTCAATAAAGCTTTTCCTCACTCTTTTACAAATTTACGGAACTCTTAGCGCTTCGATCTATTGAGCAAGAATTTCAAATTAAATCGAGAATTAGAGACGAAGCTGCAGTTCTAGCTTGGTTCGAGCATATCATCAAACACTAAAGGTGCACTATGAACTTAGGCCCCTTTTTGTGAGGAATTTTTTTTATCATTTTGTATCCCCAATTGCCTCCTTTTTAATTTTACTACTTTCCAATACTCTATGGTGGTATGCATGCAAGAGATTCATTCTCATACCCATGAATTACTTCCCTAATGACCCCATATGGCTAAGTATACAAATATGAGCTGAGGTGATGGAGCCTTACCTCTTGGGATGAAGATTCAGGAGACTTCACTTGATTAGTTTCAAGGATATAGCAAGATTCTAAGGAGAATTTGATGGAGGTCACTTTCCACCCCTAAGACCCTCTTTCTCTCTCTAAAAGTCTCAGAAAATATGAGTAGAATGAGCCATAAAGTTGAATATATTGATAGGGCGGTCGGGTTAAAAATTAAAAAATTGGAGCCCCGAGTAAAATATGCGATCGTATCTGCAATCGCAGAATGAACATGCGGTCCACATAATGGACCGTAAAATGCCTCCCAAAAACCATACGTTCTGACTCAGTCTGCGGTAATAATGCGGTCCGCATTCACGTTCTGCGGTCGCAAAGTGCATTGCAGAACTGACACTCACAAAATTCAAAGGAGAAAATATAACGACTATACGGTCCGCATTTCGATTATGCGACCGCATTTCGACCGCATAACTGACTTCAATTTTGACCAACATTCTGCCTCACTCTGCGGCAGATATGCGGTCCGCATTTCTATTATGCGACCGCATTCTGGACTGCATTTCTTGCATTTTCTAGAAACGTATTCTTGACTTTTTAATGAATTATTCAATCCCAAAAAGGTCCGCGCCATATTTATTAATTTCTAACACATGTTCCTAACTTGGCACCACGGGATCCGAATTTTTGAGTAGGGTTTTCATGGGGCCTTACAAGAACTCAACTTAACGGGTAGAGGTTACTCAGGGTCATGGTCATGGTACTCTGGTTCCCACGGAAAATTCATCCCAACTGGAACAAAAGCTGCTGAAATTTCACGAAGAACTTGACCAAGTTCAGAATCTGGCAAATCTGTCATTTTCCCTCACCACTCCAGATGTTAATTTCCCAAATGCTCAGAACCCCACACCGCCACAAAATATCCCAAAGCAACAAAACCATCCCACTCCTCACCACCACTACAGTACCTGCCATACCTTAAATAACATCCCACGGCTCATCCAAGAACTCCAAAACTCCACAAATGACCACTGCCAAACCCAACATAATACCCCATCTACATGGAGATTGTGACGCACTCCACCTAGCCTATCTCAAGCACACACGAGTCGGATGATAATGACTTTCTCATTAGAAATCTGGCCGAAGAACTTAAAAGGTTGACCAATATAATTCAAGGTGTTGAAGGTAGTAAGGGAATTGAGGGGCTAAACTACGAAAATCTTTGCATACAGCCTGATGTCGAACTGTCCGAGGGGTACAAACCTCCTAAGTTTGAATTGTTTGATGGTACCGGAGACCCAAGGGTCCATTTTAGAACATACTGTGACAAATTGGTTGGAGTAGGAAAAGACAAGAAAATCCGTATGAAGCTTTTCATGAGGAGCTTGAAGGGAGATGCTTTATCTTGGTACATTAGCCAAGATCCAAAGAAGTGGTCGAACTGGGTAGGCATGGCGTCTAATTTTATGGATAGATTCAGGTCCAACATGGAGAATGCACCAGATGTGTTCTATATTCAAAATTTGAAGAAGAAGCCCATAGAAACCTTCCGCGAGTACGCCAGTCGTTGGAGGTCCGAAGCTGCCGAGGTCAGGCCCGCCTTAGAAGAAGAACAAATGAATAAATTCTTTGTCCGGGCCCAAGACCCACAATATTATGATAGGCTGATGATCGAGGGCCACAAATTTTATGACATTACCAAACTGGGAGAAAGGATTGAAGAGGGCATCAAAAGCAGTATGGTTACGAATTTTGAGGCTTTACAAGCTACAAACAAGGCCTTACAGTTAGGCGATGTGTCAAAGAAAAGGGACGTAGGAGCCGTAATGGTAGCATAGAGGACCAAATCTCCCATCAAATACCAAACATACTCAATGCCTCCAATCACATATCAGATTACCCCAAACTACCAGGCACCCTCACCCTCTTATCAAACTTTGCCACTCCCCTATCAATTACCTCCCACATATCAGCCCACTTCACCCAAATATTCCCAACCAGCACATGTTTACCAAGCCTACAACACTCAACCATCCCACTACCAATCCCATCCTCCATGCCAAAACGTCCCTAGACCCCGACCAAACATTGACCGAAGACCCCCAAAATAGTATATGGCTATTGCTGAACCTACCGACTAATTTTATGAAAGACTCAAAACTGCTGGTTACGTCACGCCTATCCCTGCTGCTCCTGAGAACCCTTCTTAGTGGTTTAATCTAAATAAGTCCTGTGCATACTATTTCGGCATGAAAGGGCACACCATTGATGAATGCCGCTCTCTACAAGATAAGATTTGGACTTTGATTGATAACTAGATTATTGTGGCAAAGGAACCTGCTCCAAATGTCCGCAATAACCCTCTGCTAGATCACAAGGGTGTAGGCGTTCACATGATTGAAATAGAGGATGATTGGGACCCCAAGGGATCAATCAGTTTTATCACAGAAGGTGATGATCCAAAGAAGCCAATAGTGACCCTTAATAGGATTGTAGTCCAGATTCAAGCCTCTAGGGACGCCGAGGTAAATATGTCCATGCCACTCGAGTTTGAAGCACCGTCCTCTGCAAAGACACCAGCGCCGATTAAGGTCGAATTTATGTCATCAGCAAATGCACCTACACCCTTCGAAGTTGTAGTTTTACCACCTCAAGTGCATTATCTATTCAGGGTAAAGATAGCCACGCCAATTCCAGTAGCAATGTCAGCCGTAACAACATTCCATACAAATGCCATACATTGGGACTACACAACCGAGGCAAGAAGGAAAAGGGAAGGTCAAGTTTGGGAAAGCTATTGCGACACAGGGTATGATGAGAACTGATAGGGTTTATACCCCAAAACATTTGGCTGAGTCAAGCAATTAGACCTCTAGTCGACCAACCATCACTGAAATCGGGCCCGACAATCTCTGGAGAAAGATACAAGCCAAAGAATACTCGGTCATTGATCAACTGAACAAAAAACCGGCGCAAATTTCTATAGGACAGATGGAAAACATGGTAGGGTAGGTGTTGGAAAGTCATAAGATCACTTTTCGTGAAGATGAGCTACCACCAGAGGGGTTGAGTCACAACAAGGCGTTGCACATCACCGTGCAATATGAAGATTATTTTATCACCAGAATCATAATTGATGGAGAGTCCAACCTCAACATTTGTCCGTTGGTAACACTCAAAACAATGGGAAACTGACTGCATGAGATCAAGGACGGGGCATCAATGTCAAACTTTCAATGGTTCCCAAAGGTCCACCATCGGGGAAATTATCTTGTGTTTGCAAATAGGGCCTACTTGGTTTGGCGTTGATTTACAAGTATTAGACGTGGCAGCATCTTACAATTTGTTGTTGGGACGACCATGGATTCATGCCGCTGGGGCCGTAGCATCAACACTACATCAGGTAGTGAAGTTTGAGTGGAATCACCAAGAGGTGATTATTCACTGCGACGATAGCAAACCCATATATAGTCGCTAGACCATCCCAGCAGTAGAAGGTAGAAGAAAGATAGGCGGGGAAACTTATCACCACATCGAGTGAGTCAATGCCGTTGACAAGAAAAAATGGTGGGATAAAAAAATTGAAAGCATATTGAACTAGAGCAGATATGAACCTGGCAAGGAACTTGTCAAGAATCTCCAAGGAATCGCTAAGCCTATCAAACTCAAGAAACATGGCACCACCTTCGGATTGGGATATGAGTATACTTGCGAGGAATTCAACCACTGGTCGCTACCATGGCACGGTCCTTATAATCTATTAGAGCAAACAATATACCTCTTGGAACAGACTTTCCAACCGGCCAAAGTTATCTATGGGTCAGAAGAAGATGAAGCACTGGCAGCAGTGAGGAATTTGTTCCTAGATATCGATGATATGGACTGTTGTGTTATTTTTGAGGAGGAGGGGAAGGAAGGACCTTACATACAAGTTGTAAGCAGAGGAGCATGCCTCAATAACTGGACCATCAGAACCACCAGAGCCCGGCGAGCCTCGGGGTAGCAAGGCTGAACAATCATCATGCACTATCTTTTATTTTACTAGTTAACTTTCCTTTCACATTTTAAAATTCCACCATAAGATCTTTAATGTTTAAAAACAGTTATGGAATTTATCATAGCATTTCGATTTTTCATACAAATCAACACTCTTATTATTTTCTCACATTACTTTACTTATATAGCATTACTATTACTTGTCTTGATGAACCAATGACTGTGACATGCAATGAGACAACGCAACAAACAAACATAGACTCAGAGGAAGATGACATACCAGAAGAGATTGTTAAGGAAGTTGAGAATTTTGAAAACAGACCTAAGTCCAACCTGGACAAGACCGAGATTGTTAATCTGGGAGATGCAGAAAATGTCAAAGAAACATGAATTAGCATTCACTTATCACCGTCAGAAAAGGAAGAGTACACAGAATTTCTAAGAGAATATGAGGACATATTCGCCTGGTCGTACTATGACATGACTGGTCTAAGTACAACTATTGTGGCACAATAACTTCCAACTGATCCGACTTGTCCACCGGTAAAGTAGAAGCTCAGAATGTGCAAACCTGATATGAGTTTGAAAATCAAGGAAGAAGTCATTAAGCCGGTCAAAGCTAAAGCTCTCAGGGTAGTTGAGTATCCAACATGGTTAGCTATCATTGTTCCAGTGACAAAGATGGACGGGAAGGTTAGATCAGTGTCAACTTTTGGGATCTCAACCGGGCCAGTCCGAAAGACAATTTTCCTTTACCAAACATGCACATCCTGATCAATAATTGCACCAAGCATAAATTGCAATCATTTGTGGATTGTTTCTCTGGTTATCATTAGATCTGGATGGATGAAGAAGATGCCAAGGAAACGACTTTCATTATACCATGGGGAATGTACTGGTACAAGATGAAGCCAAAGGGAAGTTCTCTCCCAACTGGCAAGGTCCGTACTGTCGATTCCCCTTTTTTCTAAAGGCGAAATCGGGTTTATGACATTTGGGCGGACAACTCTACTCCTTTTGGGAATTGGGTTTGCAATTTAGAAGAGTCACCACCTAATGGTTAAGTGCATTAGGACACTAAGAAATTCAAAAGAAAAGAAGAAGAACCAGACAACGGGTAAGGGCTTGAAATTATCTCGGGGGAAAGGTGTTAGGCACCCCCAAGATCTACTAGTGTGGTTCCCGGCCATGCTACAATTGTGACTTTAAATGTAAACAAATAAACATACAAAATAGCTTTCACATAACAAAAGGGAAGTGTAAAAGTTAAGTAAACATGCTGAAGTTTGGGAATAGGCAATTTCATAATTATTTAAAGAATATACGAGTGCAAAAAAATGGTGGATCAAATAATTGATACAAATAATCAAACAAACGAGTAAAAGAGGCGGAGGTTTGGAGAAAAAACAATGCTGGAAATGTCTAAAAGAGATTTTTTCTTTTAAAGGATCGAAGTAAAAGAAGGAGTTTTAAGAATTGAAAATAAATAGCTTTTATAAAAATTTTTAAGAAA
>MU782194.1:4806-59754 GCA_026770625.1 Nicotiana glauca | reverse complement strand
AGGGGGGGGGGGGTCCTAGGTTTATAAATAACATGGATCACCCCACGCAACACTCAGTAACCATTTATACAGGTGGTGTTATCGCGTGGTCATCATATCCATGTCTTACCTTACCCACCCCGTTAAGGTATTAAATCGCTGAATGGTCTCGTTAATTGTTGCATGCTATTACCCGCCCAATCCTATCAGTCTCGGAGGCAATTGGGACTACTAGTCCTAAAGGGAAGGGAGATTGGATTTTCAGAGTTTTAAAAGGACAAAATCTAGTGTGACAAACAAAAAACGTAAAGCAATAAAAGGTGAAGCACATAGCAGTTAAAGGCTCAAATAGGCCTCCTCATTCAAAGCAACAAATATTTAGCATGACTTACAACTACTGATTAGGTCTGAATTAATTTTAAAGCGTTTGGACAGGTTGCTTTATCACATATTTCTCAGATGAGAAGTCTGAATTAGGCCTTGTCTGGTTGCAGTTTATCAGCGACTGACGCAGTTGATTAATTACCTATTAGTTTGCCTAGATGAGGCTTGTAAGCATGATATCTAACGATGCAGAAGACGTACTGATTTAAAGAAAGGCTACTGGTTTTATAAACAAGTTTTGCATATTTTAAACGACCATGCTATTGATTTAAAAAAAAAAACTCAAAGATGAAATAAATGAAGCTGATCAACTGATTACATCCTATAGACATGATTTCTAAGCGTTGTTGGTTTTAAGATGATTACATAAGTACAAGAGTCCTATAGGCATGGTATCTAGAATGAGGTTGATTATTATTAAACCTATGATTATTTGCCTAATGACAGACGTATTTGCAGAGGTGCAGAAGCATAACTATGCTTATGATTTCTATATGCAGGCACATATAGGCATGGTTTCTAATGCTGAAATGAAATAGTCTTGTAGGCATGTTTTCTAAATGTATAATGAAACAATCTTATAGGCAGGATTTCTAAATATAGTAATGAAATAAACTATAGGCAGGATTTCTATAGGCAATAATGGAATGACTATAGGCAGGATCTCTATATGCAATAATGGAATGACTTATATGGAGGATCTCTATATGCAGATACATAAGCGAGAAATGTTGTGATTGCAGAAATAAGACCTAAAACATGATATCTACCCCCATATGCATAACATGAGAGACCCTCCCCCATTTTTACTATACACCCCATAAGTTATTAGAAGGTTATTACAACTTGAATGAATATAAAAATTACATAAAAAATTCAAGCAGCAACCAAACATCCTAATTCAGACTCAAGGTCTAACAATATGAGATAAACTAACTTCTAATGATCAGATTTCCAAAGCCTTTCTCTTATTTGGGATGTGTCAATGTTCCCAAGAGTCTCAAAGGGCTCTGGGCAATGCTTACATCCAAATATATTACAGAATTATAGTGCAATATGGAAGGGCTAGCCCTCAAATGTCCAAGTTCAGAGGGAACTCAAGGTCCCAATGCAAGGCTCATAGGAGGGGGGCAGAACTTAGAGTCTATGAGTAAGTGTAAGTGCAATAGAGGGGAAATTAGGGAAGGACATGACAAGCTAGTGGTCATGCCCAGCAATTATGATGCTGGCACACCCCTGACCAGCCTGTTCGCTAAATTTGAGAGTTCAGACCTATTGAAGGTCAGGTTCAGACCCAGGCAGTAATTTGGATACTGCCAGGCCATGAACTTTAACTCAGCACGTAGAAGGGGATGAGGGTATGGGGATTTTATAACAAGTAGTAAACACAGGAGAATAACATGTTTAATACATAATATGAACAGCAGAGTAGGCAATAACATGACAACTATAAAGTAAACAGATAGCGAAGGATCTTAAATCAAAATTGAGACATACCAGTTTAAGAAAAACAAATAAGTAAAACTGCTGTCACCCCCAAAATCCGAGGAGCGCGACCGGCACTCAACCGAGTAAACACGACTAAGAAAGCCTGAGAGGCTTCATGCATACTACCAAATCTTTGAATAAAGAGGAAATATACATTATTAATCAAATTCTATAAATAAGTCTTTAACGATTTCCATTTCATTTCCATTAGCAACTTTGTTAATAATTTTGAAGATATACAAGTTTTATACGTCATTGCCAAACATCAATAGTTCTATTTAAATCCCAATACCCGACATTACCCACAACCTACCTACGGAGCCTCTAAATACAATTAAAGAATAATATGGCGATGCCGGTAACAAGGCTCCGGCTATATCTTACACAAATACCAAAATAAGACTCAAGGAAGAAAAGTGGCATGAGCCACGCAAGGCCCCGAGAGGAAAGAGGCTAACCAATACAGCTGACGGAAAGTGGAGGAGGTGCTACTGTTGGTAGACAAGAGTACCTGCTATAGAACCACCTACAATCATAACAAGAATGTAGCGTCCCCGGCAAAAGGGGCATCAGTATATTTGAATTGTGCTGGTATGTATGAACAAACTTTATTCCAAGTAAAATCAATCAATACACAGATAACAAATAGTAATACAATCAACAATCAATGCACATTAAAGGAGCAACCAAGGCCAAACAAGTTTCACAATCTCTCATTTTCCCCTTTCAACGTCATTTAATCATATCAATGAGTTCACAAACTTTCATTTCGATAGTGATAATGATCACATGCCATCCTTATTACATCGGCCACCCTTATCAGCATAAACAACACCTTATTACTTCGTGTTGCGGCGCGCAACCCGATCCCACTGAACAATCACATATCACACAACAACAATAGTTCACACTTCAATCACATGGCTTCAGGCCATTAGAATATCAAACAATACACAGCTAAGAGACAGTGATAGAACCAACAAGAATTGCACGTAGGAAGAAACAACCAAAATCAAAAGTTTCACAATATCTCCTTTTTCCCTTTCCAACAGTTCCACATTCAAGAGTTTCATATATTTCATTTCAATAGCGACTATTGTCACTTTTCCACCCTTATTACCTTGATTACCCTTATCACCACAACCCACACCTTATTATTTCGTGTTGCGGCGCGCAACCCGATCCCATCGAACAATCACATTTCACACAACAACAATAACATACAATACATCACAAGAACCATCATTTCAAGGAAACACAAATTCATATAAACAATTCATACAATTGGGCCCATGGAACCATAACTGTCACCAGAAGTAATTCATGTACAAGGTGTTGTCGTAATCGTTCAACTTATTTATGTCATTTCACAATACCCTCTTTCATTACTTACCACGCGGGGTTTTTAGCCATTATACTGTTACAACCCATATCCACACGCGTTAGTTCATGCCATATGTTAGTTAAAACAAATCCAATAAGATTATCCTTGAGATGATAAGAAGTTAATCATGTTGATCTTAAGTGATACAAGGGTGCATAAGGGTGATTAACAAGTATTAGAAGTTAAACGAATCAAAGATGTTGTAACTCGTATTTTCGGGTAAACCTATAGGTGCTTAATATACTTAGGAGGTCATGTTTTAAGGTATTTGAATCATATAATATCCGTATCATAAGTCTTGAAGTCAAACGAGTTATGAAACAAAAGTCGACAAAAGTTGTCGCAACTTAGGTTCATAGTTTTACCTAAACTTTAGGTCAAATGTTATTAAGCTTTCTCCTAATATACTTGGAATTACGGGGTGATCAACCCATCAAATTGAAGATCTATGAGTGTAGTTTCCTACGTATTAAACCATTTATCAATACGACATTGGAATAGAGAGATATAGATATTTTTGCGAGACTGCACAAGCTGCTAGGTGACAAGTAGGTGTGTCACCTACTTGTTTAAATGATGGCCCAAAAAGAGGCAATTTCGGGTCATAAAAAGAGCCCATTAAAAGGCTTATCTTCTGAAATATATCCCTCATTATATTTCATAAATAAACAGACCTAAAACCCTGCAAACTTCCTCCCAAAAATTCTCCACAAACCATAATTGATTTTCCCTCTCTTTCAAGTTCAAATTGGGGGTAAACCCTAGAGTTTGAAGAACCAAGATAAAGGCTGAGTTATCCAACAAGTAAGGTGCGTTTACTGCTATATTTAATACATTTATTCTTATATGAATTCATGGTAATTCGTTCTATACATGTAAGAACTCACGGGACGGTGATCGGAAGCCGTGAGTTCGAGTTATTCACTTGTAGCGGACTGTTTTGTGGACTGTTTTGTGTTGCTGTTGGGCTGCGTGTTTTACTACTGTTTTGTGGAGTTTTGGAGGAGGAAGGGTGTGGAGAAACACCATATAGATGTAGGGTTGTGGTCTTGTAGTTCTTCATAATATTTTCGGGTTGTTTGATACGACTACGGTGGTCGTCATATGTATGAAGTGATTAGGTTGTGCGTGGATTGTTTTGGGAGGCTCAATATGTTTATTATTGATGTTTTAGGCTGTTTGGTGATTGTTTTGAATGGTGTTAAGTCATATATACAGGGGAGGTTCTGTCCGTTTCATCGTAAAATAGGTTGTGGTCGATACATAATAGTTATGACGCTTGAATGATAACTATAGTATCGTTTCTCTTGTTGTAGACTAAGGAGTCGTGAAAATTGCATAGCTTGAGATTGGGGCAGTATATACAAGGTATGTGAGGCTATACCTTTCCTTCTTTTGCACGACTCCGATTATACATAATATGATGAACGAGCTTCCAAAGAAACTCTACTATTAGAAGCTAGCAGTACTTACATTGTTTCCCCTCTTATGGAACTATTGATGTTAATTTTGCTTCTCTTATTCTTATGTTATCAATGTTGTTGGTATTTCCTGATTCTTATAAGGTTCATAGGGAAGAGGTAGTCCTAATAACGCGTACAAAGGATACCTTACGTCACTCCTAAAGGTTTATAACGTAATTCCATGAGTCAAGAATGCACTATATATATATGTATCTATTTCACTCTACCGAGCACCTACTGTGCAACCACTGATCAGTTGGGTTTTACCGAGCTCCACGTGGCCAGGTACGATATACCGAGCCTTATGATGGCCGGGTACGTTTTTACCGAGCCTATTACGGCCGGGTACAATATGATGATGATGATGCCCACAGAGGCGTATGTTTTAAAAGCTTATATATTTATACATATTTGTCATGCATTTCATGTCAGTAGCCCTTAGAGGTACTCAGATGTTACAGGTTGTATATTCTCTATCCATGCTTACATTAATGTTCGTGTTTATGGTTCCCTGCCTTACATACTCAGTACTTTATTCGTACTGACGTCCTTTTATTTGTGGACGCTGCATGTTTTGCTACAGGTCCTGATAGACAGGCAGGTGCAGGNTGGCCGAGACCTACAACACCATCAGAAGTCCGTAGCTTCCTAGGGCTAGTAGGATATTATAGGCGATTTGTAGAAGTGTTTTCCTCCATATCTGCACCATTGACTAAGTTAACACAAAAAGCTACCAAGTTCCAGTGGTCTGACACTTGTGAACGTAGTTTTCAGGAACTGAAGAATCGATTGACATCCGCACCAGTGCTCACTCTCCCCGAAGGAACAGAAGGATACGTGGTATATTATGATGCCTCAGGTATAGGTTTGGGGTGTGTATTGATGCAACGTGGAAAGGTGATTTCTTATGCATCAAGACAATTGAAGAAGCATGAAAAGAATTACCCGACCCATGATTTGGAATTGGCTGCACTAATATATGCTTTGAAGATATGGCGGCACTACTTATACGGTGTCCATGTTGACATCTACGCAGATCACAAGAGTTTACAATACATATTCAAGCAGAAAGAGTTGAATTTGAGGCAGCGTAGGTGCCTTGAATTACTGAAAGACTACGACGTCGAGATATTGTATCATCCCGGTAAAGCCAATGTTGTGGCTGACGCTCTCAGCCGTAAGTCAATGGGAAGCTTAGTACATATTGATGCATGTAAATGGGGGTTGACTAAAGAGCTTCATCAGCTAGCCAATATGAGAATCAGATTGTTAGACTCTGATGACGGAGGTGTTACTGTACAGAATACATCAGAATCATCTTTGGTAGCGGAGGTAAAATCACGGCAATATGAAGATCCTATCTTAATACGATTGAGAGAGAGTATTCAGCAGTGTAAAATTACGGCTTTTGAGGTCGGAGAAGATGGGGCCCTGAGATACCAGGGTCGATTATGTGTGCCTAATGTGGCAGGGTTGCGAGAAAAGATCATGTATGAGATTCATCAATCCCGATATTCCATCCACCCCGGCTCGACCAAGATGTATCATGATGTTAAGGAGCAGTATTGGTGGGATAACATGAAGAAGTCTATTGCAGAATTTGTAGCCCAGTGTCCCAATTGCCAACAGGTAAAGATAGAACATCAGAAACCCGGTGGATTGCTTCAGAATATAGAGATTCCGACCTGGAAATGGGAGGTGATTAATATGGACTTCATTATTGGATTACCTCGCTCTTATCATAAGTTTGACTCCATCTGGGTGATAATTGATCGACTTACAAAATGTGCCCATTTTCTGCCAGTTAAGACAACATACACAGCAGAAGATTATGCGAAGTTGTATATCAAGGAGATTGTTAGGCTTCATGGTGTGCCAGTATCTATTATATCAGACCGAGGAGCTCAATTTACGGCTAACTTTTGGAGGTCTTTTCAGAAGGGTTTAGGCACACAAGTGAATCTCAGCACTGCATTTCATCCGCAAACTGACGGACAGGCTGAACGTACCATTCAGACACTGGAAGATATGCTACGAGCATGTGTTCTAGATTTTAAGGGAAATTGGGATGACCATCTTCCACTCATAGAATTTGCCTACAATAATAGCTACCATTCCAGTATTAAAATGGCCCCATATGAGGCACTATACGGGAGAAGATGTAGATCACCAGTTGGATGGTTCGAAGTCGGTGAAACTGAATTATATGGTCCAGATTTGATTCACCAAGCCATTGAGAAGGTGAAGGTGATACAGGAACGATTGAGGACGGCACAAAGTAGGCAAAAGTCTTATTCCGATATCCGACGTCGTGATTTGGAGTTTGAGGTTGGTGATTGGGTTTTCCTGAGGATCTCACCAATGAAGGGTGTTATGCGTTTTGGGAAGAAAGGTAAGTTGAGTCCAAGGTATATCGGTCCGTATAAGATTCTTCGCCGAATTGGACAAGTTGCTTATGAGTTAGAATTGCCATCCGAATTGGAATTTGTCCACCCGGTATTCCATGTATCTATGTTGAGAAAATGTATTGGAGACCCTTCTCGAGTTGTCCCTGTCAAAGATGTACAAGTTACAGAGGATCTATCATATGAAGAAGTACCAGTGGCTATATTAGATCGACAAGTCCGCAAGCTGAGAACAAAAGATGTAGCTTCCGTCAAAGTATTATGGAGGAACAAGAATATGGAAGAAATGACATGGGAATCAGAAAAAGAGATGAAGTCTAAATACCCTTACCTATTCCAGAATGATGATAAAAAGGATGCTGGTGGAACGCAGGATACATTGTAAAGGTGAAACGGCTTTATGAGGTAAGCAATAACTTGAGAACACTCTTCCTTAATACAAAAGGATGATATGTAAATAATTTACATGTCTATAATGCTTTATGTAGCCTTGTGAGGCCATACGTTGGGCTTAACTGCTTGCAAATTTTGCTAGTGACCATTTTATAGGGAAAATTGACAAGAAATTTCCGTTGGAATCTACGATGATTTGGACTCCCCATAAACCCTTACATTCGAGGACGAATGTTTCTAAGGGGGGGAGGGTGTTATAACCCATATCCACACGCGTTAGTTCATGCCATATGTTAGTTAACACAAATCCAATAAGTAATTATCCTTGAGATGATAAGAAGTTAATCATATTGATCTGAAGTGATACAAGGGTGCATAAGGGTGATTAACAAGTATTAGAAGTTAAACGAATCAAAGATGTTGTAACTCGTATTTTTGGGTAAATCTATAGGTGCTTAATATACTAAGGAGGTCATGGTTTAAGGTATTTGAATCATATAATATCCGTATCATAAGTCTTGAAGTCAAACGAGTTATGAAACAAAAGTCGACAAAAGTTGTCACAACTTAGGTTCATAGTTTTACTTAAACTTTAGGTCAAATGTTATTAAGCTTTTCTCCCAATATACTTGGAATTAAGGGGTGATCTACCCACCAAATTGAAGATCTATGAGTCTAGTTTCCAACGCATTAAACCGTTTATCAATACGACATTGGAGTAGAGAGATATAGGCATTTTTGTGAGACTGCACAAGCTGCTATGTGACAAGTAGGTGTGTCACCTACTTGTTTAAATGATGGCCCAATAAGAGGGAATTTCGGGGCAGCTATTGAGCCCATTTAAAGTGTTATCTCCTTCAATATAAACCTCATTATATATCACAAATAATCAGACCTAAACCCCTGCAAACTTCCTCCCAAAAATTCTCCACAAACCCTAATTGATTTTCCCTCTCTTTCAAGTTCAAATTAGGGGTAAACCCTAGAGTTTGAAGAACCAAGATAAAGGCTGAGTTATCCAACAAGTAAGGTGAGTTTACTGCTGTATTTCATACATTTATTCTTCTGTTAATTCATGGTAACTCGTTCTATACATGTAAGAACTCACGGGACGGTGATCGGAAGCCGTGAGTTCAAGTTATTCACTTGTAGCGGACTGTTTTGTGGACTGTTTTGTGCTGCTGTTGGGCTCCGTTTTTATTATTGTTTTGTGGAGTTTTGGAGGAGGCAGGGTGTGGAGAAACACCATATATATGTTGGGTTGTGGTCTGTTAGTTCTTCGTAATATTTTTGGGTCGTTTGATACGACTATGGTGTCCGTCGTATGTATGAAGTGATTAGGTTGTGTGTGGACTGTTTTGGGAGGCTCAATATGTTTATTAATGATGTTGTTTAGGCTGTTTGGTGATTGTTTTGAATGGTGTGAAGTCATATATATAGGGGAGGTGCTGTCCGTTTCATCGTAAAATAGGTTGTGGTCGATACATAATAGTTATGACGCTTGAATGATAACTATAGTATCGTTTCTCTTGTTGTAGACTAAGGAGTCGTGAAAATTGCATAGCTTGAGATTGGGGCAGTATATACAAGGTATGTGAGGCTATACCTTTCCTTCTTTTGCACGACTCCGATTATACATAATGTGATGAACGAGCTTCCAAAGATACTCTACTCTTAGAAGCTAGCAGTACTTACATTGTTTCCCCTCTTATGGGACGATTGATGTTAATGTTGCTTCTCTTATTCTTATGTTATCAATGTTGTTGGTATTTCCTAATTCTTATAAGGTTCATAGTGAAGAGTTACTCCTAATAACGCGTACAAAGGATACGTTACGTCACTCCTAAAGGTTTATAACATAATTCCATGAGTCAAGCATGCACTATATATATATGTATCTATTTTACTCTACCGAGCCGCGCTATAGACGGCCGGGTATGGCACCTATTGTGCAACCACTGATCAGTTGGGTTTTACCGAGCTCCACGTGGCCGGGTACGATCTACCGAGCCTTATGATGGCCGGGTACGTTTTTACCGAGCCTATTACGGCCGGGTACGATATGATGATGATGATGCCCACAGAGGCGTATGTTTTAAAAAGCTTATATATTTATACATATGTATCATGCATTTCATGTCAGTAGCCCTCAGAGGTACTCAGATGTTACAGGTTGTATATTCTCTATCCATGTTTACATTACTGTTCGTGTTTATGCTTCCCTGCCTTACATACTCAGTACTTTATTCGTACTGACGTCCTTTTATTTGTGGACGCTGCATGTCGTGCTGCAGGTCCTGATAGACAGGCAGGTGTAGCCCCCCCACCACAGTAGGCTGTCCAGTTCAGCAGTGATTGGCGAGATCCCTTCTCCGGACTTGCCTTGGTCTTGGTATGCATTTTTGTTATAGACATTATGGGTATGTCGGGGCCCTGTTCCGGCTATGTTGCAGTACTTATGTTCCTATAGAGGCTCATAGACATGTGTCGACTCATGTATAGTTTGGTATGCCTTGTCGGCTGGTTTTTGTTGTATAGCCTTTCATGATAGCGTGGTAGATCGTACCATATATATATAGTTTCTTGATTGTCTGGTCATCCCATGTTATGTAGGTTCATGCCATCATATTTTATTATTGGTTGTCCATGATCCATGTCTACCATTTATATTGATCTCCTCAGCCCTAAAAGATAATAAAGAAGGATAGATAAAATGTACGTTGGTACTCGGCAAGTATGGTCGGGTGCTAGTCATTTCCCTCCACTTTGGGTCATGACATATACACATTAACATTCTTTCATTCGTTAACACATACTTCCATGTCGGCATCCTCAAGCATTTACAAACTTTGCACATAATAAGCTAGACACATCAAATCACTTCTCACAATCACATATAACTTGGTGGTGTGGAAATCAACTAAGACAATCAATACACATATTTTCATACAAGGTGCACATATCGTATGCTCGTCACAACAAAGGGATTCTACAAGAGTTAAAGTTAGCCGTACATACCTAGTTTAAGGTTCCTTTAAGTTACTACAGCGTTCCAAAAATTCTAGCAATTCCAATCTAATTTGAGCCATAACAAAATTGAACACAAATTAGAAAAGTATTCATGGTTTAAGCTCATTTGAGCATTTTATCAAATACTAATTGAGCATCTTAAGTCCCAATCTCTTTTTTCAAGGTTTTCCTTCATTCCCAACCAAATCTTTACTTGTTTATGTTCAACAATCTTTTCACAAACATACTTTGTACATGCATGTATACATAGTAGTATTACAGCCAAGAATCCTACCTCAACACCCCATTTTATACCCCAAACTTGAAATTAGAGCCTAATGTATAGGATCTTACCTCTTAGATGAAGAACTTGTGATTGGGTTCTTTGATTCTTGAAGATTGATGCATGATTGGATGATTGAATGTTGGGTTCCTCCTTCTCTCTCTAAAATGCTCTCAACTCTCTCTAAAATCAGTGGAAAAATGACCCCAAATGAAGCCCAAAAGATTATATATTAAAATAGGATCGGGTTATAAAAATAGGAAGATTAACTCTCCGAATGCGGGTCTGCGGTCGCATAATGGACAGAAGAATGGATATGCGAGCCGCAAAACCTTGGTGCCCGAAACTGGGCTACACTGATTCAGTTTGCGACCTGATTTGCGGTCGCAAATCAAGTATGCGTACCGCATAATGGTTTTGCAATGCATAAAAATGCAGATGGAGGTAGAGCTTAACCTCGGAAGGCAGAATAGTAGCCTTTGCAATGCAGAAAATGCAGATAGAGGTAGAGCTTAACCTCGGAGGGCAGAGTAGCCTTATGCAATGTAGAAAATGAAGATGGAGGTAGAGCTTAAACATGGAAGGTAGAATAGTAGCCTTATACAATGAAGAAAAGTAAAAGACGAATGGTAGTAAAATCCCTTTGCTGATAGCTGATTGCGATATTGTGGTTGTTGGGGATATCATGTACGGATAGAAATTATGAGAAAGTGTGATGGTTCCAAAGGTTGCATTCCTGAAAAGTACATGTGTCTAAATATACTGGATGACTTGCGACCTGGGTGCCTATATAAAAAATTATGAGTTTCGTAGAGGGGAAAGGTTAGTTCGTATTCCCTATGGACTTCGCTTGTCCTGCTTGGCGTGATGTTGTATATCATCGGGGTTGCGTCGCTAAACAAAGCAATTTGATAATAGATATGCATGATTTAGTAAAGTATAACATAAATGTATAATTGATAAATAATTTTTCTTTAGATGAACCGGGGGCTGCGACGCGGTCCAAGACATTGCAACCTTTCTCGCTCCGAAATTTTAAGCGTCCTCCTCAAAATTCTGCCCCATTTCACTAGGTTTCTGCTTCTGACGGCTTCTTGGGGTAAATGGCTGAAATCATTTTCGGAATTTTGAGGGTCCTCCTCCAAATTCTGCCCTAGTTTCTAATATCGAGGAAAATGAAAATTTTATTGAATTATGACCGAACCCATAAGGCTGCCTATGTATCCCCTCTTTAACAGGAAACTGGTCAGACGTAGTTCAAATTACATCATATAGGAAATAATAAATTGTTACACAAAGTATGGCTTGACTGCATCTGAATTGATTGGTTTTGGCCACACTTCTCCGTCCATTTATACGAGTATGAGGGCTCCTCCTATTAGATCCCGATGAATCATGTAGGACCCTGCCAGTTGGTAGAGAATTTCCCTTAGGCTTCATCTTGATGTGGAAAGATTTTCTTCAATACCAGTTGTCCTTGTGTGAGTTGTCTTGGCTTGACTCTTTTGTTGAAGTCTCTGGATATTTTGTTCTGATAAATTTGACCATGACAAACTGCATTCATTATTTTTCCATCTATGAAGGCTAACTGCTCGTACCGACTCTTTACCCATTCCGCGTCGTTGAGTTCTGCTTCCTGTGTGATTTTCAACGAGGACATTTCTACCTAGACGGGAATGACTTCCTCTGTACCATAAACCAGCATATAAGGAGTTACCCTGGTTGACGTGCGAACTGTGGTACGGTACCCCAATAAGGAAAATGATAGCTTTTTGTGCCAGTGTTTATGCTTTTATATCATTTTCCGTAGTATCTTCTTGATATTCTTATTGGCAGCTTCTACGGCTCCGTTCATCTGAGGTCTATAGGCTGTAGAATTCTTGTGTTTGATCTTGAATGTTTCACACATGGCCTTCATCAAATCACTGTTGAGATTGGAGCCATTATCAGTGATGATTGATTCTGGAATCCCGAATCGAGAAAAAATGCGGTCGCGGACAAAGTTTGCCATAACTTTCTTAGTCACGACTTTGTATAATGCTGCTTTAACCCATTTGGTAAAATAATCAATTGCCACTAGGATGAACCTATACCCTTCATGCGGCGGGCTCGATAGGTCGAATGATATTCATTCCCCAAGCGGCGAATGTCCATGGTGAGCTTGTTATATTAAGCTCATTGGGAGGTACCTTTATCATGTCTGCATGGATCTGACAGCGGTGACACTTTCGGACATACTAGATGCAGTGCGTCTCCATCGTCATCCAAAAATAACCTGCCCAGAGTATCTTCTTTGCTAAGACAAAACTGTTCATATGTGGACCACAAGTCCCAGCATGGATTTCTTCTAACAATTTAGATGCTTCCTTTGCATCGACACACCTTAGTAATCCCAAATCAGGAGTTCTCCTATACAGGATTCCTCTGCTGTGAAAGAAATTGTTAGATAACCTTCAGAGTGTGCGCTTCTGAGTAGGATTTGCAAGTTCTGGGTATTCTCCCTTTGTCAAATATTCCTTGATATCATGAAACCAAGGCTTCCCGTCCGCTTCTTCCTCGGCATGAGCACAATAAGCTAGTTGATCGTGAATCTTCACCGGAATAGGATCTATAATGTTCTTATCTGGATGCTGAATCATAGATGATAGGGTTGCCAATGCGTCGACAAACTCATTTTGGAGTCTGGGAACACGTCGAAATTCTGTCTTTGTGAATCTCTTCCTCAACTCATGTACATGATGCAAATACGGGAGTATCTTGGATTTCTTAGTTGCCCATTCTTCTCGGACCTGATGTATAAGGAGGTATGAATCTCCGATTACTAGCAACTCTTGAATGTTCATGTCAATGTCCATCTTAAGCCCCATGATGCAGGCTTCGTACTCGGCCATGTTGTTGGTGCATGGGAACCTGAGCTTGGTAGATACCGGATAATGTTAGCCGGTTTCTGATACTAGGACTGCTCATACACCAACTCCTTTAACGTTTGCTGCTCCATCGAAAAACATTCTCCAACCATCATAAGATTCTGCAATATCCTCTCCTACGAAAGATACTTCTTTGTCAGGAAAAAACGTTTTTAGAGGCTCGTATTCTCCGTCCACGGGATTTTTGGCAAGATGATCTGCCAGTGCTTGTCCTTTGATTGCCTTCTGATTCACGTAGACAATGTTAAATTCACTTAACAGGATTTTCCACTTGGCCAGCTTGCCAGTGGGCATGGGCTTTTGAAAAATGTACTTTAATGGGTCCATTCTTGATATGAGATACGTGGAGTAAGCACAAAAATAGTGCCTCAACTTCTGAGCTACCCAAGTCAGAGCACAACAGGTGCGTTTCCAATAGAGAATACTGAGCTTAGTACGGGGTGAACTTTTTGCTGAGATAATAGATGGCCTGCTCTTTTCTCCCCGTTCCATCATGCTACCCCAGAACACAACCAAACGCCTCATTTAATACTGCAAGGTGGATTAGTAGGGGTCTACCTGGTTTAGGTGGAACCAAAAATGGTGGTGTTGATAGGTACTACTTGATTCTGTGGAAGGCTTTCTGATAATCATCAATCCATTTGGTAGCGGCGTCCTTCTTCAACATCTTAAAGATCGACTCACAAATGACAGTGGACTGAGAAATGAACCGGCTGCTGTAGTTAAGTCTCCCCAAGAAACTAATAACCTCTTTCTTGTTCTTTGGTGGTGTCAATTGTTGGATGGTTTTGACCTTTGACGGATCCAATTCTATTACTCGGTGACTCACAATGAACCCAAGTAGTTTTCCGGCAGGAACCCCGAATGCACATTTAGCGGGATTCAGCTTCAGGTTGTACCTTCTCAGTCTGTTGAACAACTTTCTCAAATCTTCTATGTGGTCAGTGGCATTCTTGGACTTGATGATAACATCATCTACATACACTTTGATCTCTTTGTGTATCATGTCATGAAAAATAGTGGTCATGGCCCTCATGTAGGTGGCCCCAGCATTCTTTAACCCAAACGACATCATCTTGTAATAATACATCCCCCATGACGTAATGAAGGCTGTTTTCTCAACATCTTCTTCATCCATCCAAATCTGATGATACCCAGCAAAACAATCAATAAATGATTGCAGCTTGTGCTTGGTGCAGTTGTCAATTAGAATGTGTATGTTTGTCAAGGGGAAGTCATCTTTGGGACTAGCCCGGTTGAGGTCCCGGTAGTCGACACAGACTCTAACCTTCCCGTCCTTCTTCAGTACTTGCATGACGTTGGCTAACCATGTTAGATACTCTACTACCCTGAGAACCTTGGCTTTGACTTGCTTGCTGACTTCTTCCTTGATTTTAAAACTCATGTCAGGTTTGAACTTCTTGAGCTTCTACTTTACCGGCGGGCATGCATGATCGATTGGCAGTTTGTGAGCCACAATAAATGTACTAAGACCGGTCATATCATCATACGACTACGCGAATATGTCCTCGTATTCCCTTAGGAATTCCCTGTATTTCTAATGGTGACAAATACGCACTGATGCACGTTTCTTTGACGTTTTCTATATCTCCCAAGTTAATAACCATAGTCTCATCCAAGTTAGACTTGGGTCTATTATCAAAATCCTCAACTTTTTAACAACCTCTTCTAGTATATCATCTCCTTCTGAGTCTATATCCATTTGTTGCATTGTCTTGTTGCATGTCACAATCGTCGGTTTATCAAGATAAGTAATAGTAATGTTGTGTAAATAAAGTAAATGATAAAAAGTAATAAGAGCATGATTTATAAGAAACTGAAATGCTTTGATAAATTTCATAATTGTTTTGAACATTGGAGCTCTTATTTCGAAATTAAAAATGCGGAAAGAGAGTCAACTAGTGAAAAATAGAGATAATACATGCTACTTTGTTCAGCCTTGCTACCCCGAAGCTTTCTTGGCCCTGGTGGTTCTGATGGACCAATTGTTGAGGCGTGCTCCTCGGCTCACGACTTGTATAGAAGGGCCTTCCTCCCCCTCCTCCTCGAAAATGACACAACAGTCCATATTATCATCTTCCAAAAACAAATTCCTCATCGCCGCCAGTGCTTCCTCTTCTTTCGACCCATATATAACGTCGGCTGACAGGAAAGTTTGCTCCAAGCGAGGTATCAGATGCTCCAATGGATAGTAACGACCGCGCCAGGGTGGCGACCATTCCTTAAATTCTTTCCAGGTATTCTCATATCCCAATCTTAAGGTGGTGCCGTGCTTCTTGAGCTTGATGGGCTTAGCGATTCCTTAGAGATTCTTGCCGAGTCCCTTGCCAGGTTCGTACCCGCACCAATTCAATATGCTTTCGATTTTGTTATCCCAACATTTATCCTTGTCCACGACGTTGACTCGCTCAATATGGTGGTAGGTTTCTCCACCTATCTTTCTTCTTCCTCCGATTGCTGGGATGGTCTGGCAGCTGTATTTGGGATTGCTATCACTGCCATGAATAATCGCCTCTTGGTTATTCCACTCAAACTTCACTGCCTGATGTAGGGTTGATGCTACAGTTCCAGCTGCATGAATCCACGACTGTCCCAATAGCAAATTGTAAGACTCCGGGACGTCTATTCCTTGCAAATCAACGTCACACCAAGTCATTCCCATTTGCAGACACAAATTGATTTCCCTAATAGTGGACCTTTGGGAACCATCAAAAGCTTTGACATTGATGGATCCATCCTTGATCTCATGCAGGATCTTTCCCAATGTTCTAAGAGTCACCAATGGACAAATATTGAGGCTAGACCCTCCGTCAATCAAAATTCTGGTGATGAAATAATCTTTGCACTGCACAGTGATATGCAATGCTTTGTTGTGACTCAAACCTTCTGGTGGTAACTCATCTTCATAGAAAGTGATCTTGTGACTCTCCAATACCTGCCCTACCATATTTGCCATTTCTCCTCCCGTGATGTTGCTCGCTACATATGCCTCACCCAGTACTTTTAACAAGGCATTTTTATCTGCATCGGAGCTTTGCAGCAGAGCTAGGATAGAGATCTGTGCTGGTGCTTTATTCAATTGATCAATGACTGAGCACTCCTTTTCTTGTATCTTCCTCCAGAGATCATCAGGCCCAGTTTCTGTCTGCCGTCTAGAGGCCAGCTTACTCGATTCAGCTAAGTGTTCTGGAGTATAAACCCTGCCAGTTCTTGTCATACCCTGTGCCACAATTGCTTTTCCGGATTTGGCTTTCCCTTTTCTCCTTGCCTCGGCTGCATAATCCCAAGGGATGGCCTTCGTATGGAATGGTGGTATGGCCGACATTGCTACCGGAATTGGTACCCTTTCTTTGGAAGGTAACACAACAACTTCAAATGGCGTAAGTGCCTTCGGGGACACAAACTCGACCTCAATTGGCCTTAGCATTTTTGCAGAAGATGGTGTTTCAAGATCAAGTGGTATGGACATGTTCACTTCAGCGTCTCTAGAAGGGTAGATCTGGACTACAATCGGGTTAAGTGTGATTGTTGGTTTCTTTGGCTCGTCACCTTCAGCGATCAATCCGATTGATCCTTTGGGGTCCCAATCATCTTCTATATCAATCATGTGAACACCTCCACCCTTGTGGTCTGGTAGAGGGTTGTTACGGACATTTGGAGCAGGATCCTTTGCCACAATGATCTTGTTGTCAATCAAATCTTGAATCTTATCCTTTAGAGAGTGGAATTCATCAATGGTATGCCCCTTCATGCTGGAATGGTATGCACAGGTTTTGTTTGGGTTGATCCATTGGGAGGGGTTATGGTAGGGATAGGGGTGATATAACCAGTAGCTTTAAGGCTTTCATACAGTTGGTCGATTGGTTCGGCAATAGTAGTGTATTGTTTGGAAAGTCTACGATCGAAGTTTGGTCGGGGTCTAGGGAATTTTTGCGAGGGGGCGGTGATTGATAGTGGGCTTGTTGGGGTTGTAGGCTTGGTAGACATGTGCGGGTTGGGAGTATTTGGGTGAAGTATACTGATATGCGGGATGTGGAGATGATTGGTAAATGGGTAGTGGAGCTTGGTAAGAGGGAAAATGTGCTTGGTAATTTGAGGCAGGTTGATATGTAAGAGGGGGTATTGGGTAGGCTTGGTATTTTATTGGGGATTTTGTTCTCTGTGCAACCGTCACATCACTCACATCCCTTTCTTGGATGTGCCACTAGACTGTAGAGCCTTGTTGGTAGCCTGTAATGCTTCAAAGTTAGTGACCATACCACTTTTAATACCTTCCTCGATCCTCTCCGCTAGCTTGATGATGTCAGAAAATTTCTGGCCTTCAATCAGCATCAACCTTTCGTAGTACTGTTGGTTTTGAGCCCAAACAAAAAGCATGTTCGTTCGCCCTTCTTATAAAGCCAGCCTGACCTTGGTAGCCTCTAATCTTCAACGAGTAGCATACTCGCGAAATGTCTCTGTAGGTTTGTTCTTTAAGTTCTGGATGTAGAACATATCTGGCGCATTTTTCATGTTGAATCTGAACCTATCCATGAAATCAGATGCCATACTTACCCAGTTCGACCACTTCTTCGTGTCTTGGCTAATATACCAAGATAGAGCATTCCCTTTTAGACTTCTCATAAAGAGCTTTATTCGAATCTTTTCATTTTTTCCTACTCCGACTAGCTTGTCGTAGTATGTCCTCAAATGAACCTTTGGATCCCCTGGTGCCATCGAACATTTCGAACTTGGGAGGTTTGTACCCCTCGAGCAGTTCGACATCTGGTTGAATGCAAAGGTCTTCGTAATTCAGTCCCCTGATCCCCTTGCTTCCTTCAATACCCTGAACTCTGCTAGTTAGCTTCTTGAGTTCTGTAGCCTAATTCCTGATAAGAGCGTCTTTGTCATCAGACTCAGGTATGCTCGAGACAGGCTAAATGGGGTGTGGTATGGTTTCCACATAGATGGGGGGAGGTTGTGGTGATGATTTTTTGTGGAGTTTAGTGGTTCGGGAATGAGCAGTGGGGTGTTGCTTGAAGTGTGGCATGTGTTGCAATGGTGATGGAGAGCGGGTTGGTTTTGTGGTTTTAGGATGTTTGTGATAGTGTGGGATTTTGGGTGTTGGTGAAATTGACATCTGGGGTACAGAGGGAAAACGACAAGCTTGCCAATTTTCGAACTTGGTCCAGTTCTTCCTGAAATTTCAATAACTTCTGTTCGAGCTCGGAGGCACTTTCCTTTGAAAATTGAATACCCTGAGGAGCCTCTACCCTTTCAACTGAGTTCTCCTTTTTGATGTTGCTCAAATCTTCCATTTTTCCCTTGTTCTTGTTTCTGATAGGACTTGGAGGAGGAGGAGGTGGAGGGCCCTTAGATCTTGTGGAGTAAGATAACAATGCTAGAGTGTACGAACTAACCTTTGGGGAATGGGAATAAAACAAAAAGTAAACAAAAAGGTAACATGTTAGCGAGGATCATGAGGAGAAAATATTGCAATATTTAAACACATAGTGCAAGAATATAAGTCGTGTCCTAATTTAGGAGCCTCGTTATGCCTGAGGCAGGCCGAACGAGAAGTTGATTTGGAGAACTTATAATGCTAAATGCCTCATATTATTGATAAGAATAAGACAAATCCCAAAACGACACTAAAAATAGCAGAAAAATAAAATGTCATTAATGGCCATTGGCCTTATTACATTTAAAGCAAAGAAAAGAGTCCTAACTACTTGGTCCCAGAAGGACCTTCCCCACACTCGGCATCTTTAGCTTCGTCGAACAGCTTCACTAGCTCACGTAGTCCCAGCAGCAAGTAGGCTCTATCCAAGTGTCCACCTTCATTTCTCTCAGCATTTTGGCAGTTTTCAATCCTCTGGATGAACTTCCTTTCTAGCTCCACTAAACCCCGCTCTAAATACCCCAGTTGCTTGTTAGCGTTGACAGCCTTGTCTTTCCATTCTTCAATCAGCTTTTGATGGCCTTCTTGAATTTCCTGTGCTTACTTTCGCATTACCGAATCCTCTTGCGCAATTTGTTGTACTTAACCTGTACTTTATCTTGCTCGTTGTTGACCCTGTGACCTGGAACAAGCCCGGTTTGTCCTAACCCATTATGATCGTACCCAACCAACTTGGATAGTATAGATTATAACCAACATGGTACCTGTCTGGTTCTATGGAATCATTTCCCAGGATGATTTTGCAGTGCCACATATGTTGAGCTTGGCACTTGTATGGACTATCGTCATCTAGAAAGTCGGCCCTGAAGTGACTCATTTTGGCGACCCTTGGTATAACCTACTTTCTTCCTACCTGACTCATGACTTGGAGAGGGCATAAGGATAAGTTCCTCTAAGACCGATGAGTATAAGATACAGTGCATCCCGAGATCGGACAATAAACTCTTCAGTAGAGAACCATTCGAACATCCATTGCACTTGGTCCTCTTTTAGATTTTCGAACAACTCTACCCAACCTTTGGCATCTTCTGGTTGGTCAAACATGTCAGGAATATAGTTCATTTGCCTGGGTTGATGGAAGGCGATATGATCGTCTCGATTTCTACATAGAATCTCTTGCCGACATTCACCCCTTTGGAGGTGCTCCATAAGCCAGAGTTGGAGCAGTAAGTTACAACCCTCAAAGTGTTTGGACCCTTGTTGACAATTTTCTAGGGCTCGGCATATCTCCGCAACGATCATAGGTACTATGCTAAAAGGCTACCCGCCAATTCCCTCTATTAAAGTCTTGGTGACCATGGCTAGTCTGGTATGGATCCTAGCCTTCTTCATAAGAAATACTATTATCCCCAAAAAGCATAACATAAAGATGAAGACTCTTCTGTGGATATGCCCCAATGATGTGATGGAAAATTCATCTTGGTAAGTGCGGTAAGACATGCTATGGTCGTATCTCTCGTACAGATAGTCAAAAAGAATGCAGGAATCCTTTAAGTAGGTCAAGTCTGTGTTCTTCTTTGGTCCCATCATTTTGAGAAAACCCCTACCCTTGCGATTTTCTGGCATAAGAAAACTCGGAGTCTTCCCATGGGATACCAGCTAGCCCTTCTATTTCCTCCAGCAAAGATGTCATTTCAAGGTCTCCGAAGCGGAACACATATTTGTCTCCATCCCAGAATAGAGTTGCAGCCTCTATAATTTTGCTGTTGTGTTGGATTTCCAGAAGAGAAGGCAAGTTTTCCAAATATTTGCGGACGAGAGTCTGATCACAGGAGTGAAGGTCTTCCCACCAGTTTAGCAACCTTGGGTGGATGTTGGTTACCATGCCGAATCTGGGGACTTCGTGCTCATTTTCCGCAAAACAAAGTGTTAGACCCTTACCCCCGCCAGACTCGACTATTAAAATATCAATAATTGGCATAAGCAGCATTTAGTTGTCCAAATAAATGCACAGACGTGGTAGTGTCCATTTGGGTTCCAAGGAAACCTAGTGGAATTTGGACAAGGCTATCTTAAAGTGTCATTATGCGGATAGCATAACCGACCCGGCTAGGTTTGACAATTATGCATGCATAATTGAACAGAGTAAGGTTTCTATGGTGTGCTAGACTGGTACCCTTGAGCGGAAAACTCAGGAGAGAAAGGCACAGAACCGTCGACTACACCGCTGATCGACTGGTTTTACCGCAAATACGCCTTTGCAAAATTTAGGGGGTGATAATATCGGAAGGGCGCAACCACTCATTATAAACGTTGCTATGGTATTTTGTTTTGCACGAGTGGAATATGATGTTGAAAAATGCAATTACAATAATTAACAAGTTGTCATGTACTTTCACGTTGATAAAATAATAATTACAACAGTTTCTCATAATTTACAACATTATTGAAGGAAAGCAGTAAAAGAATGTATTAAAGAAAAGAAACAAAGAGCCAAGTCAGTTTCGTAGTAGAAAAGAGATAAAGACATTAAATAAAGGCAATAAAGATGCAATAAGGTCACAAGTAGCATGAAATGGTAAAAGCCTAAAGAATATCCCCAGCAGAGTCACCATGCTGTCGATGTCCCCTTTTTCTAGAGGTGAAATCGGGTTTATGACATTTGGACGGACAACTCTTTTCCTTTTGGGAATTGGGTTTGCAATTTAGAAGAGTCTCCACGTAGTGGTTAAGTGCATTAGGATACTAAGAAATTCAAAAGAGAAGAAGAAGAACCAGAGAACGGGTAAGGGCTTGAAATTATCTCGGGGGGAAGGTAATATGCACCCCCCAAGATCCACCAGTGTGGTTCCCGGTCATGCTACAATTGTGACTTTAAATGTAAACAAATAAACATGCAAAACAACTTTCACATAACAAGAGGGATGTGTAAAAGTTAAGTAAACATGCTGAAGTTTGGTAATATGCGATTTCATAATTATTTAAAGAATATATGAGTGCAGAAAAATGGGGGATCAAATAATTAATACAAATAATCAAATAAAAGAGTAAAAGAGGCGGAGGTTTGGAGAAAAATAGTGCTGGAAATGTCTAAAAGAAATTTTTTTCTTTTAAAGAATTGAAGTAAAAGAAGGAGTTTTAAGAACTGAAAATTAATAGCTTTTATAAAAATTCTAGAGAAAATAAACAAGTAAAGAGGGAGGGGGGTCCTAGGTTTATAAATAACATAGATCACCCCACGCAACACCCGGTAACCATTTATACACGTGGTGTTATCGCGTGGTCATCATATCTATGTCTACCCTTACCCACCCCGTTAAGGTATTAAATCACTGAATGGTCTCATTAATTATTGCATGCTATTACCTGCCCCAATCCTATCAGTCCCAGAGGCAATTGGGACTACTAGTCCTAAAGGGAAGGGAGATTGGCTTTTCAGAGTTTTAAAAAGGACAAAATCTTGTGCGACAAACAAAACACTTAAAGCAGTAAAAGGGGAAGCACATTGCAGTTAAAGGCTCAAATAGGCCTCCTCATTCAAAGCAACAAATATTTAGCATGACTTACATGTACTGATTAGGTCTGAATTAAATTTAAAGCGTTAGGACAGGCTGCTTTATCACATATTTCTCATAAGAGAAGTTCGGATTAGGCCTTGTCTGGTTGTAGTTTATCAGGGACTAACGCAGTTGATTAATTACCTACTGGTTTTCTTAGATGAGGCTTGTAAGCATGATATCTAACGATGCAGAAACGTAATGATTTTAAATAAAGGCTACTAGTTTTATAAACAAAAGTTCTGCAGATTTTAAACGACCTTGCTATTGATTTTAAAAAAAACTCAAAGATGAAACAGACGAAGCTGATCAAATGATTACATCCTATAGACATAATTTCTAAGCGTTGTTGGTTTTAAGATGATTATGTAAGCCCCGAAGTCATATAGTCATCGTATCTAGAATGAGGTTGATTATTATTAAACCTATGATTATTTGCCTAATGACAGACGTATATGCAGAGGTGCAGAAGCATAACTATGCTCATGATTTCTATATGCAGGCACTTATAGGAATGGTTTCTAATGCTGAAATGAAATAGTCTTATAGGCAGGATTTTTAAATGCATAATGAAACAATCTTATAGGTAGGATTTCTAAATGCAGTAATGAAACAAACTATAGGCAGGATTTCTATATACGATAATGGAATGACTATAGGCAGGATTTCTAAATGCATATTGAAACAATATTATAGGCAGGATTTTTAAATGCAGTAATGAAACAAACTATAGGCAGGATTTCTATATGCAATAATGGAATGACTATAGGCAGAATCTCTATATGCAATAATGAAATGACTTATAGGCAGGATCTCTATACGCAATAATGGAATGACTTATAGGCAAGATCTCTATATGCAGATACACAAGCGAGAAATGCTGTGATTGTAGAAATAAGACCTAAAACATGATGTCTACCCCCATATGCATAACATGAGAGACCCTCCCCCATTTTTACTATACACCCCATAAGTTATTACAACTCGAATGAATATAAAAATTACATAAAAAATTCAAACTGCAACTAAACAGCCTAATTCAGACTAAAGGTCTAACAATATAAGATAAACCAACTTCCAATGATCAGATTTCCAAAGCCTTTCTCTTATTTGGGATGTGTCAAAGTTCCCAAGATTCTTAAAGGGCTCCGGGCAATGCTTACACCCAAATATATTACAGAATTATAGTGTAGTGTAGAAGGGCCAACCCTCAAATGTCCAAGTTCAGAGGGAACTCAAGGTCCCATAGCAATGCTCATAGGAGGGGGGCAGAACTTAGAGTCCAAGAGTAAGTGTAAGTGCAATATAGGGGAAATTAGGGAAGGAGATGACAAGCTAGTGGTCATGCCCAGCAATTATGATGCTGGCACACCCCTGACCAGCCTGTTAGCTAAATTTGAGAGTTCAGACCTATTGAAGGTCAGGTTCAGACCCAGGCAGTAATTTGGATACTGCCAGGCCATGAACTTTGACTCAGCACATAGAAGGGGATGTGGGTATGGGGATTTTATAACAAGCAGTAAACATAGGAGAATAACATGTTTAATACAAAATATGAACAACAAAGTAGGAAAGAACATGACAACTGTAAAGTAAACACATAGGGAAGGATCTGAAATAAAAATTAAGACATACCCGTTTCAGGAAAACAAATAAGTAAAACTGCAGTCTTGAGAACCAAGTTGCAAGCAAAGCAGCACAAAAGATCTCAGAAGAGAGCAGAGAGTTTGAAAGAGTATTGTGATTGAGAGTATGCGTATTGAACATTAGGATTCAGAAGTTCAAAGATCTAAAGTTGTAAAGTTTTCAAAAGTTGTTAAAGCTTAAAGCCTCAAAAACCCTCTTTCAATGCAGAAGGGTCGAGCCCCTTTTTATAGTGCAGCAAGTAAATAAGAAAAGGTAAGGAAATAACATTGTAATCAGTCTCCCTTTAGTTAGGGGATTCAGATTTCAATCGGGTAAAACAATTAAGGAAATTGATTTGAAGAAAATATTTTCCTAGTAGTGTAATAAAGGGCAAGTACATAGAAGCTATTTATGGCAACCAAACAATAGTACAGGGTTTGCAAAAAAAGGATAGGGAATCAACTAGTAAAAATCATAGTATTAGACTTTTACTCGAGTGAATCAGGTTAGAAAAAGGGGTAAAGAAAGGTTCAATTAGGGAAAATCAGTAACAATCAAGCAAACACAATTAAAGGAATTCAGAATCAATTAGTAGTTGGAAAACCTTTTAAAAGTAGAGTCCTTATATATGAAGCACACAAATGTGAATCAAGAAGGGATTGTCAAGTTATTTAAAAGAGAGTCTAATCAAAGAAAAGTTCAGAATCATAAGCAAAAGGGGTACCAGTACAATTTGTAGACTCACAATGAGTTTGAGAGTCCAGGGTCCCAAAGTGGAACCCTAACTCGAGCATAAAACAAAAAATCACAATTGCCAAAGGAAACCCTAAATCAGACAATAGAGATGAGAAGGCAAGTCGCTGAAACAGACTCGAAGGTCTGTTCAGAGCCTCATAGGAAATAGACAAATATGATAGCATGTTTGAACGACAAAGGGAGAAAAATCATGAAGAACATATTTGAGGAAACTCAAAAACTACAGAAGTTCAAAAAAAGGAGATAATACAAACTTGAACACAATTAAATGAAGCATGTAAGAACATGAACAGAGTCCATTAAACAAAAATCAAACAACTTAACGGAAAAACACGTATAGTAAAAGAGAAAAGAAATCATAGCAAGGATTAACAGGAGTAACATGTATAGTAAAAAGATAGAATACATTATATGCATAATAAAATTAAATCACATGAACATGGTATAGACAAACACACATAAATCAAAGAAGAAGAAAAATCAGAAAGAGTTTTCCAAAAAATCCTTTCAGAAACCCTAAAACCGGAGAGAGACGATTTTGAAAAGAAACTTTTGGGGAAAACACTCTAGATGGCAAGAAAATCATAGATACAATATAGATCTTAAGCAAAGAATAGTGAAAGAACATAGAATAGCTTAGGGTTTCAGAGAAACCCTAGAAGTGAGAAAGGCTTAGAAACAGGTCCGATCATGAGTAGGAAAGGCTCATATTGCTTGAATACGACGGAGCAATGGCCAGAGAAGCCATAGATATAAAAATCTAAGAAGGTATTGGAGAGAACCATCGAAGTCAGGCTTCACAGCCTTGAATAGCTTAGGTCTAATAGTGAGAAAGGGTGAGTACAGACCATCCATGGCTTGAGACGCCATGTATTTCAAAGGAAACACAGTGAAATAAGGTGGGGAAACGATTAGGGGTCCAGGAGGGTTCGAGAGTTTGAGAGAAGAAGGGGTTCAAAGACGGCGTCTCAGACGAAATGAATTAGGTTAGGGGGGTTTGGAAATTAAAAAAAGAAAGGGGGAATTATGGCTGTTGACCAAAATGATCAACGGCCTGGATCAAAGGGGAGACGGGTGGGTTTTTTAATTGGGTCAGGGGTTGGGTAATTTATGGATTGGGCTGGTCCGATTTGGGATTGAAATTGGGTCAATTTAAGGATAAAATTGAAAGGTAAAAAGGGCTATAATTGAAATAGAAATGGGACTAAATATTAAGTAGCCAATTTCCCTTTGTATTTTATAAAAAATAATGCTAATGATTTTAAATGCAAATTAAAAGTACTGGGCCAACAAATGATATATAAATATCAAATTCAAAAAACTAGGACTAATTTTACAATAACAAAGTGCTATTAATTTAGAAGTAGGCTAAAATTGCAATTATATGCGATTTAGTCTTTTAAATAACAAACAAATTTATAAAAATCTACAAAAATTACTTTAACTATATTTTGGTATATGGGAATAAAATGAATTATTCACCGAAATTGATGATTTTGGGAATAATTATTGATTTTCGCACTACTAAAATGGACAATAAATTAATTTTAAAAATTATTACAAAATTAGGAAAAAAATCTAAAACACTTAGATATGCTTTTATATATATATATATATATATATATATATATATATATATATATATATATATATATATATATGCTATTTTGAGAGTATTTTTGTAAATGAAAATTATATAGGGAAAAATTGGGTATCAACACGTACATGGTTCACCAGGTTCTGACAAGAGGAGCCGTTATACTTCCAGAAATGGACGGGAAAGTTTGGACAAAACCAATCAATTCAGATGCAGTCAAGCGCTACTATGTGTAATCTTATGCTTTACTATATGATGTAATTTGATCTACGTCTGACCTGATTCCCGTTTAAGAGGGGATACGTAGGCAACATTATGGGTTCGTTCACAATTCAATAAAATTTTCATTTTTCCCCGCAATTAGAAACTGGGGCAGAATTTTGAGGAGGACCCTCAAAATTTTGAAGTAATTTAAGCCAATCATCGCAAGCAACCGTCGTAAGCATCAACCCTTTAAACTGGGGTAGAATTTTGAGGAGGACCCTCAAAATTCCGTAGCAGGAGAGGTTGCAATGTTCTGAACCTCGTCACAGTCGTCGGTTCAGCTAAAAGCTATTTCTTAAAAATATACTTATCGAAATTGCTTTGTTTAGCAATGCTACCCCAATGATACATACCGTATGACCAGATCAAAGCCGAACAGGTCAAGCAAGGCCAGCAAGGATACGAACTAACCTCCCCTCTACAAAACTCATAATTTTTCTTTGGATGCAGGCATTTCGATTTCGAAAGCATCTGACTTACTATACACCCACAAGACGAAAATTGTTCATAAATACAACTCTCAGGATTGTTGCACTTACCGATTGGCCATCCAAGCATGCCAATGATATCACGTATTTCACAATATCCCCAGCGATCCCGCCATTGTAACTACTATCAGCTAAGAAACTATGTTACTATCTGCCACTTCATTTTTATTTTTGCATTACATAAGGCTACCATTCTGCCTTCCGAGACTAAACACAGTCTCTATCTACATTTTCTGTATTGCATAAGGCTACGATTCTGCCTTCCGAGACTAAACACTGTCTCCATCTGCATTTTCTACATTGCATAAGGCTACCATTCTGCTTTCCGAGACTAAACACTGTCTCCATCTGCATTTTCTGCATCGCATAAGGCTACCATTCTGCCTTCTGATACTAAACACTGTCTCCATCTGCATCTTCTGCATTGCATAAGGCTACCATTCTGCCTTCCGAGACTAAACACTGTCTCTATCTGCATTTTCTGCATTGCATAAGACTACCATTCTGCCTTCCGAGACTAAACACTGTCTCCATCTGCATTTTTTGCATTGCATAAGGCTACCATTCTTCCTTCTGAGACTAAACATTGTCTCCATCTACATTCTCTGCATTGCATAAGGCTACCATTTTGCCTTCCGAGACTAAACACTGTCTCCATCTACATTTTTCTGTATTGGATAAGGCTACCATTCTGACTTCTAAGACTAGACACTGTCTCCATCTACATCTGCATGGCTGAAAGATCGCCGCTTCATTTATATTTGTAGGGATGAAATATCGCCACTTCATCTGTATCTGCATGGCTGAAAGATCGCCACTTTATTACACTTGCATGGCTAAAAGATCTTTATTTACACTTGCATGGCTGAAAGATCACCGCTTTATTTACACCTGCATGGCTAAAAGATCCCCACTTTATTTACAGTTGCATGGCTAAAAGTTCGTCGCTTCATTTCACATTTGCATGGCTGAAAGATCGCCACTTTATTTACATTTTCATGGGTGAAATATAGCCACTTCTTTTACATTTGCATGGCTGAAATATCTTCACTTCATTTGCACTTGCATGGCTGAAAGATTACCATCTATCGCATATCATGGGCTGAAATATCACCAAATACTACATTTTATGGGCTGGAAGATCGCCAAATTATCTAAAAGCGTCATTGTTCGGAGGCACCATTGACATAGCCCGAGAACACCATGTCATGGCCTGAAGATCTCTTTAATCTCTAGCATATCTTTATTCAAAGGCATCATGGTTCGGAGGATTCATTCTCATAGCCTGAGAGAATCATTTTATGGCCTACAAATCCTTTATCATACGCTTCATGGCCCAAGACGTCATTGTCTGAGGACGTCATCCTAACCGTCCAAAGGCAATATTCATGGTCCAACGGGAACTTGTATCACGTTTAAATGTATGAAAAATATATTTCTGTATTTGTTTCTTTGCAGGTAAACCGGTGAGAAACAACCATATCGGCAGGAGTGATTCCGCTCCAGTTCCCCGCAGCCCTATCCTGAATATTGTGTCCGTGCTTGAAAGTCTCCATCGGCATACTCCATTGATGGATCCTGAACTACACATGGCCTGATTCTTGTAAGAACAGGGATATGTAGGTAGCTCAGAAGCTATAGCGCGGCCAAACCTATTCAAACTATTTTATTTGGTCAAAATTGGCTATCATATCTTTACCCGACAACTCTTTTATCCTTCCCGGGTAAAGAGGGGCAGTTGTTGACACCCAATTTTTTCTTGTATTTTTAAATATAAAAAATACCTTCAAAATAGTCTATATATGAATATATAAGCATATCCCAAGGTTTTATTATTTTTCTTAATTTTTTCAAAGATTTTAAATCAATTTATTACCCTATTTCATAAAAAAACCCCAATAATTGTCCCCAAAAATTATCATTTTTGGTGATTCGTTTATTGGATTCTTATATTTATACTAAAATATAGCTAATATATTTTTTTTACATATTTTTACAAATTTATTTAGTATTTTTAAGAAAAACATTGCATAATTGCAATATTAGCCATTTTTAGGTTTAAATTTGTCTCATGTTTATAAAATGGGATACTTTATTTTTAAATTGTTAATTATATACTATAATTCATTATAGTACTTTCAATTTGTTTTAAGAAATTTATTTTCTATTTTCTATAAATTAAATGGAAAAAAGGGCTATTTAACTTATAGCCAAATTTGGCTTTCTAATTTAGCCTAAGTCAAACAGACCCCAACCCAAATCACCTAATTACACTAGCCCAAAGACCCAATCCCAATTACTAAATCTACCCGACCCATTCTGATTAAAGTTTGGCCATTGATCAATGTTGATCAATGGTCCATATTCGTTATTCCCAAATTAAACCAAACGACCCCCCCCCCCCCAAAACCCTCTCATTGTTAACTCAACCGACTCTCATCTCTATCTCTCTATCTCTGGTTCTCTCTAGAACCTTTCGCCTTCCCTTTCCGCTCAAATGAGCTTCACTCGCCTTCTCCGGCCACCTCCTTGCCTGAATACATGGTGGTGTCACCACCTACCAGCCTTCTATGGCTCTTACGCTCTTGGTTACTAAATTTTGAGGCTTCACAACGAAGAAGCTTGGCCCAGACCTTGTTTGATTCAACTTCTATGGCCATCTCCGGCCTTGCTCCGGTAAGCCACGGTTGTTCGAGCCTGACCTCTACTCCTCCTTCTTAGATTAACGACTATACAAGCCTTCTCGCCATCTGGGTTCTTTTAAAACCATAGCTTTTGAGGTTCTTCTGATTTCATCAAATCTTTTCAAGATTCGTGTTTTCCCTAGACTTTAAAATGGTTTCTCGAGATTTCTTTTAAGAAAAACTATTCTTTCAAAACCTTTATTTGGATTTAGAGTTTTTTTTAGTTACTTAGATGTTCTCTGATTTTTCTTTTTCTGTTATGTGTTTCTTCTACTATGTTCTTGTTAGTTCCTTCTACTGTGTTTTTATATGTTTCTCCTACTGTGTTCTTATTAGTTTCTTCTACTACGTTTCTTTATATGTTTCTCCTACTGTGTTCTTACTAGTTCTTCTACTGCATCTCTTATGTGTTTCTTCTACTATGTACTTATGAGTTCTTCTACTGTGTTTCACATGTTGTGCTTTTACTATACTTCTCATGAGTTTCTGCTACTAAAAGAGCATGTTAAAGGTCTCAGTTCCTTTCTGAGACCTCTGAATTTGTTTCATTAGTATCTTTCTCTTTGATTACGTGTCCTTGCATCTCTGCACTCGATTGATGGCAATAACCCTAAATTTGGGGATTCATTTGAGTTTTGAGACCATTGTCTATGTGATTTGTTTGATCTTCATCTCTAAACTTGTTCGATTTCAAAAACCTTAACCTATTTGAACCTATTTCATGTTTCTCAAATCTATTACTTGATTAGTCTTCGGAAACTTTGTTTCGACCTTTGTTTCTTTACATGGTTCTGATTCCCTGTTACATTTTTCTAAGGTCTTTCTACTAGACCCTTTGTATTGCCATTTGATACTATCTCTCTTCTACATTGCTGAGTTACTGAGACTGACCTACCTGACTACCATGTTCCTATATTCTACTGCTTACTGATTTTGCAATTGCATGACGTTTTCTTTTTAGCCTAGCATACTTGTGTGCTATTTATATGTGCTGAACCTGCCTCTAAAATGGCTTTCAATTTTTGATTAATTTCAGGCTTCCTTCATGTAAGACTGATCGATTTTCTTTCCTTGTATGTTCATTTCCCTGTTACTTAGTTTGAGTCGAAAACTTTCCTTAGCTTTTCAGACTTGGTTTATTCATAGACCAATAATTACACACCTCTAACCCCTTGATTTACTGTGTACTAATTAATTCTTACCTTATTTTGTTTTGACTGTGTATTGCAAAACTCTTTCCCCAAATAAACTCCTATGTATTTACCCCTAATTGCCTACTTTGCACAAGATGCTTATTTGATCTCTTCCCTTAAATAATTTTTTGCTCATTACCGTTTAAGTCTGAATTCCTTAATTAAAGGAAGTCTTATGCTGATTGTTTTAATTGATACCCAGTTCTATAATTATTTTTTCTTACCTTATTTCTGCCTATTTTTCACACTATAAATACATGACTCTTTCATTAACACAAAGACATCCATCACTCGTAGTCTTTCGGAATTTATACACATACTCAAAAGAATTTTCTCTTGTTACTTGTACTGTGGCCTGTTTACAAGACCCGTTGCTTGCTTTCTCTCTATTTGCTTCTTTGAAACTGGTATGTCCTGATTTAAGGTTTTTAGCACCACAACAATGTGTTTATTTACTGCTTTTGTATCCCTGTCTGCTTACTCCTTCTGTATAGTTAAACACTTACTCTAGCATAGTGATTTCTTTCTGCCTGTTCTACTATGAATCCAAAAGCCCTACCCCCTCTGTGTTGAAGCTATGGTTTGAGGCATGGCAATACGGTAAGTTATTGTCCATGAATCAAACTTTATCCACTGGGATCCTAGCCTCTAATAGTATGTGTTCTGGCAGGCTTATAGGTGTGCTAGCACTCTCCATTGCTGGCCATGCCTAAATCTACCCTTGCCTAAGCAATAGGCTCTTTACAATCTCCATGTTCCCCTGAACCCCATATGTGTGCTTATATGTAGATGTCTCCCTCTCCTTTTCCCCTCTTAGTATTATGTTCTGCACCTGCACACTTTCTTAGTCTTTAAGTTCTGCCCCCTTTTTCTGAGCCTTGCCTTGGGACCCTTTGAGTTCCCTCTAAACTTGGACACTTGAGGGATGGCCCTTCCGCACTGCACTTGTCCTTGTTCTAATAGTACATTTGGGTGTGAGCATTGCACAGAGTCCCATTAAGGCTCTTCGGGAACTTTGACACACTCGAATGGGAGAAATGCTTTGGATCATGGTCTCTTGGAGTTGGTTTACCTCATATTTCAGATATGAAGTCTGAATCCGGCTCTCCTTGGTTGTACTTTTTTTTTCTGATGTATTTTTTTACTTTATTCTAGGCTGTAATAATTTGTAACAAACTCTTGGGGAAGGTTAGTAAAAAAGGGGCGAGTAACTATGTATACAAAACGGGTAGATACCATGTCTATAGGTATTTTGAATTCTGCATATGCATGTAGATACCATGTCTATAGGCATTTTAAAATCTGCATGCATCTAGAAATCATGCCTATATGTATTTTAAAATCTGCGTGCATCTAGGAATCATGTCTATAGGCATTTGGAAATCTTCATATGTAAATGCATATAGAAATCATGCTTATAGGTCCTTCTGAATTCTGTATATCAATTTTCATATAGAAATCATGATCATAGGACTACTATATTCATATAGTAATTATGCCTACATGATTGTCCAAATCTGCACATTCAATTGCACCTAGATATCATGTTCATAGGTTTAAAAACGAGTCTTCTACAGTTTTGTACCATGTCTGCAAAGGCATAAAATCAACAACACCTAGAGACTATGCCTATAGGAACTACTAATCGAATCTGAATTGCTTCATTCACGTATAGAGCTTAAATCAGTAATAACGGGTATTATCAGTTGCAGAACTTATATCCTTCATTAAAACTTGCCTTTCTTTTTAATAACCTGACTACCCTTTTTAACCAGTACGTATACAGTTTATTTTATACCTTGTTATTTCATTGCTTTCTGAATTCAATAGATACCATGCCTATAGGATCCTTGTCCAACACTTAGGCAAGCCTTAGGGTAAAGTTATAAACTGAATTTGTTCTATTAACTACAACCAGCTGGCAGACCATATTTGGGCTTCTTATCTGAATTATGTAATAAATCAGTCTACCTCAACCTTTAAGTTCTTTAATGTTTAGTATTTAATCAGACCCTAAACAGTATGCGTAAGGCATGCTAATTACGTGATTCTTTATTTAAAGGGGGTATATCTAAGCCTTTGCTTGTTATGTGCTTTCCCTACCTTGCAATACATGTTTTGTATGTCGCCTTAAAGTTTTTGCCTTTGAAACCACAAATAAGCCTAATATCTCTCCTCTTTAGGATTAGTAGTCCTAAATGCCTCTGGGACCGATAGGATTGGGACGGGTAATAGTATGCAATAAGTAAACGAGACCATTTTGCGCTTTAATTTCTTAACGGGGTAGGAAGGGTAGATATGGATATGATGACCACGCGATAATGTCACGTGTGGCCCCTTATTGAGGAGTGATTAGCGGGTATTGTGTGGGGTGATCCATATTATTAATAAACCTAAGACCCCCCCTTTTCCCTTTATTTTTTTGTTTCTTCTAAAATTTCAAACTCTTTCTTCTAATTTTTTTCCAACTTGGTTTATTTGTAAACCATTATGTGAAAATCCCTTGTTATTTGAAGTTTTATTTGCCTACATGTTATTTTCACCTATATTCACAAATATAGTTCGGCCGAGAACCACACTAGTGGATTCTGAGGGGTGCCTAACACCTTCCCCTTAGAATAATTTCAAGCCCTTACCCAATCTCTGGTTACTCAAATCAAACCTCCTTGGTGTCCTAATGCACCCTAATTATTAGGAAGCGACTCTTCAAATGAAACCCAATTCCCAAAAAGAATGAGTTGTCCTCCAAAATGTCATAAACCTGATTTCACGAGAAAAAGGAGGCGCGACAATTGTTGGAGGATGTATTCGACGGATTATCAAACCTCAAGGGAGTGGGCATAAAAGGTGTTTTAGTATCAAAAGTCGGTCAAACAACATGGAGGAATATGAGGCTTGCATCTTGGGACTCTAATTGGCTATCGACATGAATATTCAAGAGTTACTGTTAATTCGAGATTTAGAGCTGCTGGTATACCAAGTAATTGGAGAATGGGTTGCCAAGAATACTAAAATATTGCCATACTTGTTTTGTGTACAAGACCTGGTCAAGAGTTTTGCAAATATAAAATTCAAACAAGTTCCGAGGATTTTGAACAAGTTCGCACATGCATTGGCTACCTTGTCTTCCATGATAAAATAACCAGACAAGAATTTCATTGATCCTATCCCGATACAGATTCGTAAGCAACAAGCTTACTATGATCATATTGAAGAAGAGTTTGATGGAAAGCCATGATTTCACGTTATGAAGGAGTATTTGGAGATTGGATAATACATAGAAAATGCTACACACACTCAGAAGCACGCTCTTCGAAGATTGGCCAACCACTTCTTTCAGAGCGGATGAATTCTATGTAGAAGAACTATTGATTTGGGATTGCTGCGATGTGTTGATGCAAGGGAAGCGTCTAGATTGCTCGAAGAAATACACACCAGTTACTGCAGACCTTACATGTTCTGGCAAGAAGATATTAAGGGCATGGTACTTCTGGATGACTATGGAGACTGATTGAATCAAGTATGTACAAAAGTGCTACAAATGCCAGGTACATGCTGATATGCTACAGATGCCACCCAACGAACTTAATGCAATCAGTTCACCCTGGCCCTTCTCTACTTGGGGCATAGATGTCATAGGACCAATTGAACCCGTTGCTTCAAACGGACACACGTTCATTTTGGTGGCTATAGATTACTTCAAAAAGTGGGTCGAAACCTCTGCTATAAATCTGTGACTAGAAGGTCGTAGCAGATTTTGTTTGAGATCATATTGTTTATCGATTCGGAGTACCTGAGTCAATTATTAGCGACAACACCGCCAACCAATGGAATTTTATGGAATACAAGTCGCAGATGCATGGAGCCATGGAAGCCACAAACAAGAACATCGAGAAGACATTAAGGAAGATGGTGGACAACTACAAGTAATGGAATGAGAAGCTACCATTTTCTTTGCTTGGGTACCGTACCACAGTTGGTATATCAACAAGGGCGACCCCATATCTTCTCGTCAGTTGTATTGAAGCTGTTATACCTGTTGATCTGGAGATTCCTTCACTAAGAATCACACAGGAGGTCGAACTGAGCAATGCAGAATGGATACGGAGCTAGTATGAGCAACTGGATCTCATTGACGGTAAGAGGATGAACGCAGTGTGTCGCGGTCAAATATATCAAAATAGAATGGCAAGGGCTTTCAACAAAAAGGTTAGATTGAAACAATTAACACCGGGGCAATTGGTGTTGAAATAGATTTTCCTACATTAGGACGAAGCAAAAGTGAAATTCTCACATAACTAGCAAGGCCCTTAGATGGTTCACCAAGTACTGAAAAAAGGAGCACTTATACTTGTAGAGATGGATGGAGAAATATGGCTAAACCTATAAATTCCAACGCAGTCAAGAGATATTATATTAAAGATTATGTTTTCTTTAGATGTAACCTGAACTATGTTTATCTTGATTCCCGTTTAAGAGGAGATACGTACGCAGCCCTGTGGGTTTGATCACATCACATCTTCATTACCCCTCCACGGTCACAAACCAGGGCAAGATTTCGAGTTTTGTCAAGGATTGCCAAGAAGTGTATTACCAGAAGTATGTATTTTAATTGGAGAAGAATTTTTAGGAGGGTCCTCAAAATTCTGAGTTGAGAAGGTTGCAATCTCTCGAAATGTGTCATAGTCTCTGATTCATTTTTTTTTTGTTTTATACATCATCACATATTATGAAAATTTGCATTTTTTACAAATGATTTATTTAAAATGCATATTTTCGAAACTTTATTTTTCGTGGTCGACAGATGTTACCCAGGGTGACTCAAACAAGGCCTTAAGACAAGGAGCAAAGGCGAAATGATTAATCCAAGGAACAGACCAACCTTTCCCAAAAAACTCACGATTTTCCATTGGATGCTGGCATAATGGAATTGAAAAGCATGCCCACAAACATACAATGACACCACAAGACTCACCAACATATATCGTCTAGTATGAAGACATCAAACTAAGAATCACTTTCTTTCTCATATTTAATCTTCGCCTTTCTTTGCATAAGGCAAATCACTGCCTCCATTATCGCATAGGGATAACCACTACCCTCATAATTGCACAAGGCTAAACACTCCCTTTCTCTGAATAGGGGTAAGCACTGCCCTTATTCTTTGCATAGGTTTAAACACTACCCTCATCATTACATAAGGCTAAGCACTGCCTTTCTCTACGTAGGGCTAAGCACTACCCTCATTCATTGCATGAGGCTAAGCATTGAATCCACTATTGCATAAGGGTAAAAGCTACCTTTCCTTGCATAAGACTAAGCAATGTTTCTGTTATATTTGCATAAGGCTAAGCATTGCCTTCACTATTGAATATGGTTAAACACTGTCGTTCCGTGCTTGAGACTAAGTACCGTTTCAATTACATTGCATGAGGCTAAGCACTGCCTCCATTATTGCATAAGGCTAAACATTACCTTTCCTTGCATGAGAATAAGCACTATCTCCATTACATTGCATGAGGCTAAGCACTGCCTCCATTATTGCATAAGGCTACCTTTCCTTGCATGAGAATAAGCACTATCTCCATTACATTGCATGAGGCTAAGCATTGCCTCCATTATTACATAAGGCTAAATGTTTCCTATCTTTTTATGAGACTAAAAACTATTTCCATTATATTTGCATAAGGCTAAGCATTGCCTCTGCTATTGCATAAGGCTAAAATGCTGCCTTCCTCCGCATAAGGCTAAGCATTGCCCTCATCACATACAAGGTTAAGTGCTGCTTGTCTCGTTCTCGCATACAAATAAGCATCACCTATTCCCTCTATCAATCAATCGATATCACTGCATCTTTGTAGTTCATGGGCCGAACATTGCCACGTTGTCCGAAGGCGTTATAGTCTGAAGGCATCATCCTCATAGCCTGAAGACATCATACCATGGAATGGGATCTCTTGAAACTGCATATCATTATTCAACGGCGTCATAGTCCAGAGGAACCATCCTCATGGCCCGAGGAAACCATTTCATGGCTTGCGAATCCCTTATTATACGCTTCATGGCCTAGGACATCATGATCTAAGGACATCATTCTCATCGCCCAAATACAACTCTCATGTTCGAAAGGAATTTGAATCATTTTTAAATTTCCGCAATAACCCTATATATTCGCGTGCATCATGCTTTAAGTTTTGTAGGTAACTCGGGAGGTAACCGTTCTACAAATGGGAGCAATTTTTGCTCCACTTTCAGTTCACAATGTTCATATCCTTTGATTAACTCAAACGTAACCGATAATCCGTAATTGTTTACTCTTTGTCACATAACAACCCCAACGTTCACCACGAATATCCATAATATTCAAATCTGCATTCATAGATCCTCCCAAATTATCCGTTACTAATGACACCATCATATAATAGAGATCATTCCTCGAAACATACAACTATCCTTATAACAACTCCATCGATTTCGCTCGTCGTTGGATCTAGATCTACACACAGCCTTATTCCCGTAACATCAAGAATATGTAGGAAACTCCAGAACCAGGGTTTGGCCCCATTTTGTTTTTTACAATAGCACATCATGCTCATTCGTTTCTAGCAAAATTGGCCATCATTTTCTTTATCCGACAATTCTTTCATCATTCCTAGATAAAGAGGGGCAGCTGTTGATATCCAATTTTATCCTCATATTTTGTAAAATATTATTTATACTTTTGAAACATCATTTGCATTATTACCAAATTTATAAAAGGCATATAAGTATTTTCTATAATTTTTCATAATTTTTAAGCTTTAAAATTGCTTTTCTTGCATTTAAATTGTTCAAATCTTTATTAATTATCCTTTTAAAGTATTTTGTGATTACATAATCATACAAATTTATTATTTTACCCATATGTGTGTTTTATAATATTTTTACTTCATTTTATATATTTACATTGGTATTTTTAATTATTTACACAATTATTACAACATTACCCTATATTCTATATATATAATTATATTTATTACATTATTTATGATAACATAGCACTCTTATATTTTTATAATATTAAGATATTATTTTCAATTATTTTATTGCATAAATAATATTTTTTATTTATTAATTACATTTTATAAATTATTTTTAACAAAATTTTGCATATTTAATTTATAGTTCAATATAGGGCTATTTTCGGACCAAAGCAGGTCAAAGGCACTTTACCCGTTTCATTTAACCCTTCTGCAGCTCAAACCAAATGACCTCTTCATTTAAACCCGCCACGACTCATTTTAAACGATCCGCCCCACTCTTTGTCTCATCTTATTCATTGATCTAATAAATCAATGGCCCGCAGCCCATCTGCCCTCTTTAATGAAACAAACCCAAACCCTAACACCATTTCACTGCGAACCCCTGCCCCAAGCACTCTCAACTCTCCCCTTCCATATTTTGAGAAACCCTAGTAGGTTCCACCCCTATCCTCTCCAACTCCGACCCTAATATGGAATCTCTTTGTGATTTTCCTTCCATATATGCTTGATCTCTTTGTTAGTTACACTGTTATGGTATCATCTTGTACTTTCCTATCTTTAGTAAGTACCAGGTCCTTAATCAAGTACAACTGTCTCCATATCTTAAATACTTGGATGGTATTTTGTCTATATGCATCCATAACATGGTTATATAGGTTCGATTCGGTGAGTTTCTTCGACTATTTTTTTCTCCATCAGGAACTAGGGTTTACTCGATTTTCTCCTTAATTGATTCTAAACTGAATTTTACACGTTTATCTTTCTTTATTTGTGTTTGATTGATTGTATTTGCTTGTTTGTTCATTCAATTTGTACTACTATATAAACCCCCCTTTCCATTCCCCTCGAAGTCTTAATGAACTATCACTAAAGTACTGCTATTAATCTTGGACTTACACTCATTCTACTATTCTACACTTGATGTAAAGTCCCGTAAAATTTTACCTAGAACCCGGTGTTTCGTGCTTCCAAGGGAGAGTAATGAGTTTGTGATTGTAGTACAGACTTTTTGGGTTGAACAGTGCATTCGGGAGTTGAAGAAATTTTTTGCAGAGCAGGACATTTCTGTTGTCCACTATGTAGCCATATAATCACTCTACAGGCCTCAGATGGACCGCATAGTGCAATAGAAAAATGGCCAATTTTGGAGGGTTATTTTGCGGTCCAATATGTGAGTGCATAAAATTTTCGCGGGCCGCACAATCAATTGTAGATCCAGTACAAAGATTTTCGAAGGAGAATTCTACAGCGCATTATGCAATTGCAGAATTGGTCTGCGGACTACAGACCTGCCGCAGACCTGACCCGAGCAGCCCAGTTCTTGGTATCACTTTTGCGGCCCATTTTGTGGACTGTATATGCATTTTGTGGTCCACTATTTTACAGCAAAGCTGTGTTTGGATAGTCTATTTTTTGGTTTTTATTACCCGACCCTATTTCGATATATAGATGTGAAGGACCATTTGTAAAGTAGAAATCTGATATTTCTAGAGAGAGGAAGTGCCATAGTCTGAGAGGTGAAGTCCTTAAGATAAATTATCATCAATCCTTAATCAAGAGTTGTATAATTCACAAGGAAAAACTCACAAGGTTTTCATCTAAGAGGTAAGGTTCCATACCCTAGCTTAAATTTCTAGTTTGGGGTAGAAGATGGTTAAGGGGGGGGGGGTGTGATTCTTGGGTGTGAGAGTGTTATTTATGCATGCATGTACTATCAAGGTTAGCAAGAAGGTTGTTGAGTTCAAATGGGTAGACTTTGAGATTTCCTTACATTACTACGATGTTTCAGAAATCCTAGAAATCCCAATCTATTTAGAGACATAACCAAATCTAACACAAATTCGGAAGATATTTATGGTTTCAACTCATTTGAGCATCTTATCAAATAGTAGGTGTGCAAATTTGACTACAAAGTTCTTCTACAAGATTTACTTCACTCCACAACCCATTCTTTACCCATTTGAGCGCAACAATCTTCCCACAAATATTATTGGTACATGTATGTATAAATAATACTCTCACACCCAAGAATCATACTCCCAATCACCCATCTTCAACCCAAACTCGAAATTGAAGATTAGGGTTAGAACCTTACCTCTTGGGTGAATATCTTGTTAGCTTTCTTGTTGAATTTCAAGGCTTGAGCAAGATTTTGATGAATTATTAGGTTATGGATTTCTCCTCTCACTTTAGGGAACTTCGTCTCTCTAAAGATATCAGATATTCCCTTATAAAATGGTCCCTTACATATATTTATCGAGATAGGTTCGGGTTATAAAAATAGAAAAATGGACCCTCCGAACTTTGGCTAGTGCTACAGACGAGGCTAGGCAAGCTCTACAGTGAGCTATAGACCAGGATTTGCGAGATCTACAGTGAGCTACCGACCAGGCTTCACGAGGGATATAACACAGTCTAACATGCTAGGAACCAGGCTTTGCGAGGGATATAACATGGTCTAGTGTGCTATGAGTTGGGAGACACAAGGTTGAAAACATTCAACTCCCTAACGCATTGTTCAATCCAAAAAGTGCGAAAATACAATACATTAGCCTACCTTGGCACCATGGAACCTTAAATCACTTGACGGAAATTTTGACCGCCTTACAATATATATATATATATATATATGTTGAAAATTTGTTCCTGATATTCTTATCATATTATGATATTCTTCGGGAGCGTGTTCAAAAGTATGTGTTTTGTATTAAAATGTTGTGACTTCGAGTCGAGTTCAAATGAAAGCTATTATGCCATATTGTGTAAGAAATCTCTATGCGCCTAAGACTCTTATTTTCTCACATGTGTATTTAAAATATTCATAGGAAAAGCCTTGTTGTTGATGATCCATTATGTTATTTGAAAGTGAAAGAATGGAGTATGAAATATGAAGTACAACCAACGTGCCAAGAATTATGTTATGTTATGGACATTGGCACAAATGAAATGAAATGGGTAGTATATCCTTTAAATAATAAGATCTTTGGGAGTATCGATTTCTTACCAAGGAAGGGTTGGTCGAAGTAACCTAACCATAAAACTACACATGTCGGTGTAGGAGTGATTAAGGGGTAAATCCCCGCGTTGATGTGGTGAGGTTCTTTCCCCTTATATGGGATGAGATTGATGTGTTGAGATATTTCTCCTTAGATATGATGAGATTATTGCTAGAGATATGTGATGTGATGCCTACCCACACGGCATTGATGAGACAACTTAGCCGATCGGGCTCAGATCGGACGTCGTGCTGCGTACTTAGTGGTGTTGTGTGTGCATGTCTCGGGCTGAGATGTCTTAGCTGATTGGGCAGAGATTGGACTCTGTGCCAAAATCATGGTGGTGTATCGGTACTAAGAATCTCCCAACTTAAAAATATAGAAATTTACTTCTTTCTCCTAACTTGGTACTTTATTATTGTTTGAGGCCCTTATATTTTGTGTTTCTTTTTTATTGTACTGTTACTCGTTCTATTGATGGGGTGTTTAGTTTTTCATACTAGTACTATTCCATATGTACTAACGCCCCTTTACCTGAGGTGCTGCATCTTTAATACATGCAGGTGGTTCCATAACGGGCGACATTGAGAAGTGACAGCAGTCCATCCTCTCCTCAGCTGACTTGGTGAGCCCCACTTCATTTCGAGTTATTGTATTATCTTGTCTTCTATGTATAGTGTTTTGAGGTATAGCCAGAGCCTTGTTGCCGATACCATCATACTACTCTTTTGATCATGTTAGATGCTTCGTAGACCTAGTGTGGGTTGTATGTTGTTTCGGGAAAGTTAAACTAAAAGTGTTGTAATTGTATCACATGTTCCACTTCAAACTACAATTATGTGGTGTACTATTTTTGGGAGTTGTCAATCACGTAACTAATGTCGATGAACGGTTGTTATTCACATGACCTCTTGCTGTCTAATTAATGAAATATATCTTCTCTTTATTCATAGGTAAGTTGGGTAGACGACATTGTGCAGGCTTGCTTGATCGGGGTAACTCGGTTGAGCACCGGTCGTGCTCCCCGAGGTCAGGGCGTGACAAGCTTGGTATCAGATCCTACGGTTTTAAAGTGTCCTAGGATGTCTCAGCGCGGAGTCTAGTATAGTCCTTCTTATCAGTGTGCTATCGACCATATCTATAATTAGGAGGATACTTGGGCATTTAGGAATGATACCCTTCTTTCATGTTCTAGATCGTGTGATAGAGCTAATTGTAAGACCGTTCCTCCTTTAACTCGTGCATTGCACTAATTTTCGGTACATGACTCCTAGGAAGAAAGCAAGGACTGGACAATGAGCTAGTGCCACTTTTGGAGTGGCGGTTGATTCTGTAACTAATGATGCGGGCGAGCACCCGAGGATAGAGGATATTCCCCCAGCTACTACACCATCTGATTCTGCTACTCGTACTCAGCTGCACCGATTCCTACTCCTACTAAGGGTACAACTATTCCACCTCTAGCCCCAGTTTTCGGTCCCAGTATTTATGATGGGGACCTTTGGGAAACAATGCAGATGTTTGCTCAGATAGTGGCTTCACATGCGTAGAGATTGATTATTGCACCTACTTCTTCCAGCCAACAAAGGGATTTAGCTAGTTCTAGGGTGAACATATTCTTTCAGTTTGATCCTCCGTTGTTCACAAGTACTAATCCCGAGGAGGACACCCAGGACTTTATTGATAAGATCAACATAACTCTTGGAGTTATGCGTGCTACTAAGACATAGGGAGTGAAGTTTACATCCTACCACTTGAAAGAGGTGGCCTATTCTTGGTTTGAGATGTGAGAGGAGTCCCCTGACGAGGGGGAGCCTTCCAGCGAGGTAAATTGGGTTTGCTGACGCATTTAACGACCATTTCTTACCTGCCGAGACTAAGGAAGCTCGTGCCACCAAGTTTCAGAGTCTAAAATAAGGTAGCATGAGTGTGTGGGAGTATAATATGAGGTTTGCGTGCCTGTCCAAGTATGCTGTCTACATGTGTCCTACTAAGGGGCTAGACTGCATCGGTTAGTGCAGAGGCTCAGCCTCTTGGTTATTAGTGAGGCTACTACAACTGCCTTGAATTATGATATGAACTATGGGAAGATTATGGCATTCTCCAAAGCCATGAAGACCCGCAAATTGAATAATAGAACGGAGCGAGAGGGTAGCAACAAGGCCCAGTCAACAGGTAACTTTAGTAGTACTTCTGGTGGTGGTGGTGGCAGGTCATCATTTAGGGGAGGGTTGTCAGGGCCATCCCAATCTTTGTCTCGGTATTTGATTAGTGTACAACCATCACAGCCCAGTCAGCAGTAGTGGAGTCATCTTAGGTCTAGCCAGGGCAATAGTGGATCCTACTTGGAGGTCGTCCTCGTGGGAGATTTCAGTAGTAGCGGAGGCCCCCATGCCTAAGGTGTGGGAAGATGAATTTTGGGCCTGCTTTATAGAACAACCCTTATGCTACGGGAGCAATGTTAGGGGACGCATTCAGATGGATTATCGTTCGTCCAGCTAGAGTGTGGGTAGGGGTATGGAATAACTAGCCAGTTCTACAGCCATTACATCCACAACACCTCCTCCAGCTCGAGGCACCCCAGCACCTGCAGGGCATGGTGTATCTAAGGGTGGTGTATAGTGTTGATACCCAATTTTTCTCTATGTATTGCTTTTTATATACAAAATACTTTCAAAATAACATATATATGCATATATAAGCATGCCCAAGTGTTTTGGTATTTTTCATAAATTTTTAAAGATTTTTAAAATCAATTTATTTTCCATTTTAGCAATACAAAAATCAGTAACTATTCCCAAAACTATGAACTTTGGTAAATAGTTTATTTCATTCTCATACTTACACCAAAATATTGTTAAGGTGATTTTTGTATATTTTTACAATTTTATTTGGTATTTTTAAAATCCAAAATACATACAATTGCAATTTTAGCCTATTTTAGGATTAATAGCATTTCTATAATTATAAAATTGGTTCCAGCATTTTTTAATTAACATTTATATATTAATAATTGGATCAGTGCTTTTAATTTGTTTTTAAAATCATTTTACTATTTCTTATAAATAAAAAGGGTAAAACTGGCTATTTAACATTTAACCTCATTTCATTTCAATTACAACCCCTTTTACATTTCAATTTTAACCCTTGATTGATCCAATCTCAACCGCAACCAGACTGGCCCATTTTTTAATCCGAACCAACCCATAAACTAATTCAAACGACCCTACCCGGTTCCCACCTACACCTTTAGATCTAGGCCGTTGATCATACAGATCAATGGCCATAATTCCCCCTTACAATTTTAACCCCAAATGACCTACCCTAATCCTTCATTCCCTACTTCTCAGCCGCCTTTGAATCCCAAACTCTCTCAAACTCTCTCAAGCTCTTCGGAACCCTAGCCTCCTCCTACCACTTTTCAACTGCCTGTCACCGGAATCCATGGCTTCTCAGGCCATGGATAATTGGTACTCACCTACCTTCACCAGTAAGCCATGGTTGTTCGAAGCGTCAAGAACGGACCTCGATGATTCCCTCTCTGATCTTCTCAGACCTTTGATTCCATGGCTTCTCCGGCCATGTTCCGGCATATTCAAGATTTAGGAGCCTCATTACTGACCTCTTCGACTCAAGATTGGACCTTCTTTTAAGCCTTTCTCATTTCTAGGGTTTCTCCAAAACCTTATGCTATTCAAGGTTCTTTCCATGTCGTTTGCTTAGATCTATGATGTATCTATGCTTCACTTGACACTTAAAGTGTTTTCCCCAAAAGTTATTTTCAAAATCGTTCGTCTTCGATTTTAGTGTTTTTGAAAGGGTTTTTCCAAAATCTTTTTGATTTTTCTTCTTCTTTGCTTTATGTGTGTTGTCTATATCATGCTCGTGTGATTTCTTTTGCTACGCAAGTACTATCTATCTACTTTTCTTTTTTCTACTATACATGTTACTCCTATGTTAATCCTGTTATGTTTTCTTTGCTCTTTTACTATATGTGTTTACCGTTGAGATTCTTTGATTTTTGTCTTACTAAAATTTGGTCGTACTCTTGCTAATCATGCTTCATCTGCTTTTGTTTAAGTTTTATCATCTCTTTCTTCTGAACTCGTTTAAGGTCCGAGTTTTCTCAAATATATTCTTCATGATCTTGAATCAGTTTTCTTACTTTGTTGTTCAAACATGCTCTCATATCTATTTTGTTGAGGCTCTGAAACAAATGTTTTAGTCTGTTTCAATGTCTTGCTTTTTCACCTTTATGTCTGATTCAAGTTGAAACCCTAGGATTTGGGGTTTCCCCTTGGCAATTTAGATTTTTGTGTTCGATTTAGGGTTCCACTTTGAGACCCTGGACTCTCAGACTCAATGTGAGTCGGCAATTGGACTCGTATCCTTTTGCTTATAATTCTGAACCTTTCAATGTTAGAACTATTTTTCTAAGTAACGTGACGATTCTTTTGTTTGATTTATCTGCTTTATATATGAGAAGTTCTTCTTTCAGAAGGGTTTTTTGCCAACTACTAATTGATTTTGAATTCCTTTAATAGTGTTTACTTGATTATTACTGATTTCCTTTAAATTAAACCTTTCTTTACCCCTTTCCTGACTTGATCCATTCGAATAAAAGCTTGTAACTTTGATTTTACTAGTTGTCCGATTGATTCCCTTTCCTTATTTCACACAAACCATGTACCATTGGGATGTTGCCTTAAATAACTGCTATGTATTAACCCTTTATTGTACTGCCTGGAAAATATTTTTTCAAATACCTTTCCTTAATTGTTTTTACCCGTTTGAAATAAGAATGCCTTAAGTAAAGGGAGATTGATTAGAATGTTATTTCCTTACCTTGTTCTTACTTGTTTGTTGCACTATAAAAAGGGCTCGACCCTTCAACACTAAAATAAATTTTTAACTTTTGAATCCTACGTTCAATACTCATACTCTAAATCACAATACTCTTTCAATTCTCGACTCTCTTATGAGACTTTTTTACTTCTTTGCTTGCAACTTAGCTTTTCAAGACTACTGTTTTACTTATTTCTTTTCCTTGAAACTGGTATGTCTCGATTTTTATTTCAGCTTCTTCCCTATGTGTTTATTTTTCAGTCACTACACTCTTGCCTACTTTGCTGCTCATGTTCTATATTAAATATGTTACTTTCTTTTATGTTTACTGTTTGTTATAAATTCCCCATACCCCTATTCCCTTCTTTGTGCTGAGTTAAAGTTCATGGCTGCCAGTATCTAAATTACTGCCGAGGTGTGAACCTGACCTTCAATGGGTCCTAACTCCCAAATTTTGCTAACAGGCTGGTTAGAGGTGTGCCAGTATTCCTAATTGCTGGGCATGACCACTAGCCTATCATGGCCTTCCCTAAACTCCCCCCCCCCACCTATTGCACTTACACTTACTCTTAGACTCTAAGTTCTTCCCCCCTACTATGAGCCTTGCCTTGGGGACCTTGAGTTCCCTCTGAACTTGGACATTTGAGGGCTGGCTCTTCTACAGTGCACTATAATCTGATCCTGCAATGTATTTGGGTGTAAGCACTGCCCGGAGTTCATGAAGCTCCTTGGAACTTTGACACACCCAAAGATGAGAAAGGCTTTGGAAATCTGATCTTTGGAAGTTGGTTTATTTCATGTTTCAGACTAGGAGTCTAAATTAGGCTCTCCTTGGTTGGAATTTGTAATTTCTAATGTAATTTATTTTTTACTTTTTATGGATTCATTCGAGTTGTAATAATCTTGTTATAACTTATGCGGTGTATATTAAAAATGGGGGAGGGTCACTCACGTTATGCATATGGGGTAGATATCATGTTTTAGGTCTTTACTTCTACAATCACAACCTTTTCGTTTATGTATCTGCATATAGAGATCCTGCATATAAGTTGTTTCATTACTGCATATAGAGATCCTTCCTATAAGTCGTTTCATTACTGCATATAGAAATCATGCCTACAAGTTATGCATTTTGTTAGAAATCATATATATAAGTTTCTGCATTCCTACATTAGAGACCATGCCTATAAGTGTCTGCATTTCCGCATATAGAAGTCATTCTAATAAGCTTCTGCACTTCTGCATATGCATATGTCACTAGGGAAACAATCTATAGGTTAAAGATTAATCAATCGCATCCTAGATACCATGCTTATAGGATTCCTGCACTTACGTAACCGTTTTAAAAATCTGTAATGCTTAGAATTCATGCCTATAGGAGCAAACGTTTAAATCTGATTCATCCGTGAGTCTAAAATCAGTAATAATGTCGTTTAGTATCCGCAAAATTGGTTTATTTCTAAAATCAGTAATCCTTCCTTAAAATCAGTATGCTTTACCTTGTTAGATATCATGCCTATAGGTCTCACCTAGGAAAACCATTAGGTAACTAATTAACTATACCAGTCTTTAATAATTACAATCAGCAGGCAGGCCTAATTTGGACTTCTTATCTAAAAATATATGATAAATCAGCCACCCCTTTAACGTTTATGTTTAATTAAGGACCTAACCGGTACCTGTAAGTCAGGCTAAGCAATTCGTTGCTTTGAATGAGGAGGCCTATTTGAGCCTTTAACTGTTATGTGTTTCCCCTTTTACTGCTTTTATGTGTTTTGTTTGTCGCACTAGACTTTTGTCCTTTTAAAACTTTGAAAATCCAGTCTCCCTTCCCTTTAGTATTAGTAGTCGTAACTGCCTCCGAGAATTATAAGGTAATAGCATGCAATAAGTAACGAGACCATTCCGCGATTTAATACCTTAACGGGGTGGGTAAGGGTAGACATGGATATGATGACCACGCGACAACACTATGTGTATAAATGGTTACCGGGTGTTGTGTGGGGTGATCCATGTTATGTATAAACCTAGGACCCCCTCCCTCTTTATTTGTTTACTTTCTTTTCTTTCCAAAACATTTTTTTAAGAAAAGCTTTTAAATTTTCAGTTCTCTAAACTTCTTCTTTTACTTCAATCACTAAAAAATCTCTTTTAATTATTTAATTTGTAGCATTGTTTCTTCTCCAAACCACCACCTCTTTTTCCCCCTTTGTTTGATTATTTGTACCAACTATTTGATCCCCATTTCCTGCACTTGTATATCCCTTAAATAATGAAATCACCTATTTCCGAACTTCAGCATGTTTATTTAACTTTTGTACTTCCCTTGTTTGCAATCGTTATGTGAAAGCTGTCTTGTATGTTTGCTTGTTGTTTATATTTAAAGTCACAATTTTAGCATGACAGGGAACCTCACTAGTGGATCTTGGGGGGTGCCTAACACCTTCCCCCCAAAATAATTTCAGGCACTTACCGATGTCATACCTCCTTTTTCCTCTACTACACCCTGTGAAGGGTATAATAAAAGGAGTTTTTCCAATTAAAGGACAATCGAAATGGGATTCGTTTATTAGAAGATTCAGAGTCGCCACTTGGGAGATTTATGGTGTCCCAAGTCACCGGCTTGAATCCCGAATCGAGGAAAGGCTTTGACTCTGTATTACAATCGCGAACCAAAAATCTGAGTAAGGAATTCTGTTAACCCGGGAGAAGGGGTTAGGCACTCCCGAGTTCCGTGGTTCTAGCACAGTCGCTCAACTGCTGTATTTGGCTAATATCTAATTTTAATACACATTAAGCCTATAGTGTAATTTTTTTGGAATTATTTACCGCTTTTGTCAATTATTTAAACATGAACATCATTTAAGAATGTGTTCTTGGATCGCGTCACATGAAATGTACCCGGATCCTCGACGCATTCCTATTGAACGTTTGGGATTTGGATTTGGATCGCATGAAATGCACACCCGTATTTAAGAAGGTAAAATTATTAAAACGTGCCTAAAGCGGCTAGCGTGTTATTATCTTTTGGGAAGGCCGTGAGATTCGCTAAACGGCCCGTCCCACACTCTAAGTATTTTATATAGTCAATTCATGAGGGCCCCGCAATTTATGGGTTTTGTTTGGCGAGACTCATCTCATTTTTATTTAAAGGCCAACCTAAGGTGACTATGATTTGCTATTTATTATTTTTCTCTAAACGGGATAATTAATTGGCATGTATAAATTCAAGCCTCAAATTCAAGTACGAACTCAAACAAAAGGGAGGACCCTTTTAATTTGAACCCTCCACCTAATTTGAAACCCAAATTTACATTTGCGAATTAATCCCCCATATTCCTACTAAACTTTTTAGAGAGTTTTGATTTATGGCAATCTTGGGCCTTGAACCTTTAGCCCAGGCTGAGGCGTGAGGCTGTCCAGGCCTTGAGGATGTCAACTAAAGTCAGAATTTTAATTTTATTGTACACAGACATGGTATCAAATATCAGGTTTCAGACCCATGTATCAACTATAGGAAATGATAATTAAATCAGAGTGATTAGCAATAGATGGAATCAGAAATTGAAACGGATTTAACACTTATGATTTTAATAGTCACGTTTGTGATTTAAATAGTCATAGCACTTGACCTCGAATTCATGATGTGCGACGTTATTTCAAACACTCATTGGATCTGAAATTGACGAATGTGAGTACACATGCTACCTTTGAATCAGTTTCAAATTTCACAATGATTTGTCAAACTTTTACAGTTAAATAACGCCTGGAATTTAAACTATGCTAAGCTAATATATTTGGAGGAATGGTAACAAATCTAATAGCCTACATAGTCCAACACAGTCCAATTATAATCCAGTTATACAAACATCAAGAGTCCCCAGTTTATCAAGTTCTAACTATTGCTACTACATGACCTAACATGAAGGCTAATATATCATAAGCAAAACAGAATTATATGAACAAACTATACTAAACAACACATATATCAATTAACATCTATTTTTAACTACAGATAGAGAGGAAATCACACGAGCTTGGATCTAGAAACATTCTTTTAGTTTTCAGCTTCAATTCAAGGTTACATCATCAGTGCAGATTCAGGAGTATACCTGGAGGAATGAAGAAAAGGAAATATCAGTGTCAATAGGCAGGATCAGTAGTGGACAAGCCAGCAGCAACATCCATCTAATAGGAGTGATTTTGATCCAAAACAACCTCAACAAAACAATAACACGCCACAGAGATGCAGCACCCAAAATGATTACCAAAACTGGTTCGATCGAACTCCAAAATTATCCAAAACCAAACAGAAACAACTCTAACACTTCTGATTTCTAGATCTGAACCGGAAAAGTGCATCTTAATCTCACAAACCTAAATTTAAGCTAAAAAATGTGAATAGAACATTTTTTTTTGGATATTTGTAATTTCTATTTTTTTTTTTTTAATTTTTGGGGCAGAATCTAAAATCTAATTCATGATCTATTTGAAAAATAGCTACAGCTTCAGCAAGTAGAGAGGGATTTTGAACTTCTATGGATTTGAAGTTCAAATTTTAGGCTCAGATCTGCAGAGGGGTTTTTGGGGGGAACTTTTTGGGATCCAAACTTCCTCTTTGAGGCAAAGGTATTGCCCTTTTATAGGTACAAATGGGGCAGACTTGAATTCTATTATTTAAACTATAGGTCCCTCTTCTTTTATTTAGTTAGTCCCTTGTTTCCTAACTTGTGCCTCAAGTCAACACATGTATTTTTCTGAGATTCTGATTTTAACCCCTATCCGAACGGTTCTAGGAACCTATAGTATGACCTATAACTTTCATGCCTTCTTCTAATTACCCACATATCCCTGAAACTCCCCTGAATTTTCTAATCTAACACAGCTAATACCCCAAACACTTCCCTAAGCCCTAAGAGTGAATTTTAGCTTGTAAGAATCCCAATTTACTATTATCTAATTACAAAATTAATAATCTGAGTCAAGAATCAATATTGAACTACACTAATCTAACTAACCACTGATGAAGAGTTAAAGAAAAAGTCTAAAATATAACGAGCATACTAATCACACGAGGGGAAACACATTAAGACGAACAAATAACAGAATTAAAATTCCGGCCGAACTGAACTTAGTTACACTATCCTATTTTTGACTTGATGAAGCAGAGAAGAAGATAAAAATGAAAACAATAGCATCCATTAAAAAATAGGCCAGCAGACCTAACCAAACAAGAGCAAAGAAAAATAAGAGCAGAAGAAGAGAGACTCTCTAGCAAAATTACCAATTCAAATTCGCCTGCCTTCAATGAACTTTGAGGCCAACGACATTGAATATCTCGCGAAGGAAGCAACGAGACTCTGGTACGTTCACTTGAAATCAGTGGGATGACTTAAGGTTTTTATTTTTTGAACGATTTTGGATTTGAAATTCGAGGGGCTTGGTCGTATTTTGAAGAAGATGACTTGCAGATTAGTGATGGGGAGATGGAAGAGGTTCAGTGGTGTGAGTTTGGACCGATTTGAGAGGTGTCGCTGCCGTGGACGGAGGAGAGGGCAGTAGTAAATTTGAATATTCGAGACGGTCCTGTCGGATTCGAAGGGAGCTAATAGGATATTTGTGATAAGGGTAATGAGGCGGACCAAGGGCGTGAATTTGAGAGCCATCGGAGATGGTGGCATTTTCTCCGGCGACGGAGACGGCGGTGTTACAGGAGAGTGTACGAGGAGGGTGATTTTGGTCTCTAGGGTTAGGGATAAAATCAGACATTTTTATTTAAACATGAAAGAGGCATCACGATCGTTGGATGGAATTAATGGATGGCCTAGAATTAAAGGGGCCAAACGGTGTTGTTTTGGGCATTGCATAACTGGACCAGGTAGGGAATGTTTGGGCTGGGTCATTGTGTATATTAAAATTGATTTGGGTTTGCAAAAAATACATGCATAAAAAACGGCCCAATTTGGCATCCCTTCCCCTTTTGTATTTTCTTTTTGTTTTTGTATTTTTCCTTTTCATTTTGTTTTTCCATTTTGTATTTTTGTATTATTTTTTCTTATTTTTATAAAGATGCAAAGTAAAAATAAAAATTAATCTAAAACTAGTTAATGCCTAAAATTGTTTTCAAAACTATTTCGTGCTGATTTCACAATTAAAATAATAAAAATGCAAAAGTGAACTATTTTTGTTAGTTTCTTCATAATTTGTTCTAAAACAAATTAAACCCTAATTAATACTAAAATATGAAATTAAATCCTAAATGCAAATGTATTTTTTGTATTTTTTATATGAATTAAAATGCACAAATAAAATGCAATAATTAACAGAAAATGCCACAAAATTCACAAAAATTGTACAATAATAAACAAATTATTTTGTTTGAACTTTGGGAATAATTCAGATATAGGGCAAAAATCACGTGCTCACAGCTGCCCGTCTTTGCTCGAAAACGTGAAAGGTTTTCGGGCCAAGATAAATGAGCAAATATGAGCGATTTTTGCCCGTTCGGATAATCCGTGTGAAGCATTTTTGAAAGAGTTGACCGCACCCTGCTTCAAAGGTTGCCTGCATATCCTGGGCTAAACAGGAATCAAGTGAGTGTAGTTTAGAAAGGTTTGGTAGCTGGGACTACCAGGAGCTGTGATTTCACTGTTGTTGCTACTGCTACTGCTCGCTGGCCTCCTTATTACACCGTGTCAAAATAAAAAGAAGCTAGCCTAAGCTATGATCTATGAATTACAAAAATGTCCTATCTATGTCTTCAAACTTGCTCTTGTGTTGCCTTGAACTTATATACTTCCGATGGAATCCTTGTTGTTGACTTGCATTATGATTGGCGATGTTTTGCCATTCCTCCGAGTGATGCTTGACTGCTGAAATTTGAACTATATGCCTCTATTCTCCAGGCGGGCTCCTGATTGCTGATGCTTGAAAAGTATTCCCTTGTTCTCTAGGTGGGCTCCTGATTGCAACGCTTGAAAAGTATTTCCTTGTTCTCCAGGGGGGCTCCTGAATGCAACAAAATAAACAAACAAAGAAAATTTCTACCCCAGTTTGGTGACTGGGCTCATCATGTTATCCAATATCAAAAATTAAAGCTAAAATTTCAATTGTACTTCCCTTGTTCTCCAGGTGGGCGCCTGACTGCTGAAACTTGAAAAGTATTCCCTTGTTCTCCAGGTGGGCGCCTGACTGCTGAAACTTGAAAAGTATTCCCTTGTTCTCCAGGTGGGCTCCTGATTGCTGAACTTGAGAAATATTCCCTTGTTCTCCAGGTGGGCTCCTGACTGCAATAAAATAGACAAACAAAGAAAATTTTCTACCCCAGTTTGGTAACTGGATACAGCATGTTATCAAATATTAAAAATTAAAGGCTAAAATTGAATTGTACTTCCCTTGTTCTCCAGGTGGGTGCTGATTGCTGAAGCTTGAAAAGTATTCCCTTGTTCTCCAGGTGGGCGCCTGACTGCTGAACTTGAAAAGTATTCCCTTGTTATCCAGGTGGGCTCCTGACTGCAATAAAATAGACAAACAAAGAAAATTTTCTGCCCCAGTTTGGTAACTCGGTACAGCATGTTATCAAATATTAAAAATTAAAGGCTAAAATTGAATTGTACTTCCCTTGCTCTCCAGGTGGGTGCCTGATTGCTGAAGCTTGAAAAGTATTCCTGTAACTACCCAACCCGTCGTCACGTGAGTTACTTTATGTTTGCTTATTGTATTGCTTTATGTTTCATCATCGGTATTGGGTGCGTTAGTATTTAATTGGAGTAATTTTGATAAGAAATGAGACACTTAGTCTCTTTTAAGAAGAATTAAATTAGAAAAGTCAACCGGATGTTGACTTATGAGTTAGATTTCTCGGAAATGAATTCCAATGATTCGGTTAGCTCCGGGTGATGATTTAAGGCTTAGGAGCGCAATCGGAAGTAATTTTGGAGGTCCGGTGAAGAAGTTAGCCATTTTTGGTGAAGTTAGTATTTTGGCGATTTCCAGTTGTTAGGTGATATTTTGATCCGAGGGTTGGAATGGAATTCCGAGAGTTGCAGTAGCTTCGTTAGGTGATTTTGGACTTATCGTCAAATTTTCAGGTCATTCGGATATCGTTTGGACGAGTTTTTGATTGAATGTTGGTTTCGGAAGTTTTAAGGAAAATTAGGCTTGAATCCGTGGTAATTTGGTGATTTTTGTGTTAAAGGATGTGTTTTTATGATTGGAACAAGTTCGTATGGTGTTTTAGAGTGGGTTGGTGTTTTTGGTTGGGGTCCCGGGGGCCTCAGGATGGTTTCAGATGGTTAAACAGAATGAATTTTGGTAAATTGCAGGTCTGTGTTTTTATACCTTCTGGTATTTCCGCTTCTGCGGAATTGGACCGCAGAAGCGAGTCTGCAGAAGCGGACGGTCGAGCGCAAAAGCGAGTTTGGCTGGATGGTGAGGTTCCGCAAAAGTGGAACATGGTCCGCAAAAGCGGAACATGGTCCGCAAATGCGGAGTCGCAGGAGCGGCATTAGAACCGCATAAGCGGTTATTGGATTCTTGGTGTGGACCGCAGAAGCGGTCATTGGGCCGCATAGGCGCTACCGCAGAAGCGGTCTAGGACCGCAGGAGCAGTCGTTGGGGATTCAATGAAAAACCGCAGAAGCGGTTATTTTACCGCAAAAGAGGGACCGCAGAAGCGGTTAAGGGATCGCGGAAGCGAAAATGTCTGAGGGTTTAATGAAGTCAGTGCATTCGAAATTTCAGAAGAGAAAAATCAATTTGGGGTTCGAGCTAAGGCGATTTTTGGGCGATTTTGAAGAGTCTTC
>MU782191.1:6466-33081 GCA_026770625.1 Nicotiana glauca | reverse complement strand
TTTAAAGATTAAAATGACTACAAAATATTAATGAGACTATTTTTGTATTTTTGAAATTATATAAAGATAAAAAATAAGGTCCTATTATTTTTTTTTTGTATTTTTCAAGATTATATTAAAATAAAAAATAGGTTCAAAGGAACATATCTCTCTAAAAATATCTAATACATGATTAAAATAGAGTAATATGCGAACCATTTTTGTATTTTTTTATTTTTATGATGAAAATAAAGTAAAGAAGTCAAAAATAGTTGAAATAGTTATATTAGGCCTAAATTAAATATCTGCATGCTAAAAATGGGAAAAAATTCGGGATGGGTCAAAAATCACATGTCAACAGGAGCTACTAAAAAAAATACATGCAGTGATTAAGGGACTTATAAATATTAAACGGACCGGTTAGCACCGCAAAACTGCTCGAAAAACTTCCAACCATAGCTGCCAATCAAGAAGCTTTTGGAAACTTCTCCTTCTAGTCAAACCATTCACAGAATAGTTTCTTATCTTTCTCCGAAACTGGTTTTGAGTACGCCTACCTTTAGTTTCTTCTTCTTGATCTGTTTCAGCTTCCTCATCTTGCTTGTAGAAATTGGAACATTCCTCAATCTGCTTTGCAATCTTGTAACTTTGTACCAAGGTGACTCAATTACATTAGAAGGGATCTCATTCTGATTTTGCATCTCCCCAAGGATCTTCAACATCTTATCTAATTTCTCAGTCACAACCTTCAACTCTTCACGTGCATCTGTATCACTTGGCTGAGCATTGCACATCCTACATGACCTTCTCTACCAATATTAGAAAAACCACCAAATACTGGTGAACCAGGAATACTCCCACCCAAAATGGTCATCATCAATAATGTCAGCTTCATCATTAGTCTCCAAACTCACTGCACTAGGTGCCTTTTTAATGGCAGTCACCCATTCCAAATCAACCGCTAGCTGGTCGATTATAGGATCCGCTACCTCATCATCGTTTGGTGCCAAATTCTTCATGTAGTACATATCCATATTACGTACAGTAGGAATAAGGTAAAGGTGCACCTCCTGAAATATAGCATAGATAGAAATCATTAGACAACTAATATAAAATAATAGACATGAGGTCTATGATAATCTCCTACTTTAGTTGATTCTAATCTACCGATGGAGTGTTATTGCACTCCCTATCTTACCACACCAGGCTCATCAACTTGCCGCTTAAAGGGATCCCAATCAGGATCAGATGTCACTTCTGTTGTTGTGCCATCTCAACATCCTTGGCAGCGACATCGCTATGACATTTGATATCTCGATACTAAGATCAAATAGCTGAATTGTTTCGTACACCTATGCCTATATTTTTTCATGTGCCAAATAGTATTAATTTCCCGTCGGCAATAAATAAAATAATAGTACTCAACTACAAAGAAATTTTGAGAAGGTTTTTTTGATACTTACCATGAATACCCATGGGAAGCCGTACAGGGCATAACTAGCTGATTTGGACTTTTTACTAGTGATATTATTTTCCTTCCTCTTGCTTACATATGATTTGTACATTGGAAATATGTCCTTCTTCAAGTACACAATTGTAAGCTCAAAATACTCTTTGCCCCATGGATATTTCATAAAAAATTCCAGATTGTTAGCCATACGAATCCACTTCTTATCGACGCGCTCTATGTTATCCCTTACAAGCAAGACTGAATGGACAAACCACACTAATGCGATATTAAACATCTCAATTGTGTCAAACCTCTTGGAATTCAACTGTTTCAAAAGTAGTTCTGCATCTACCTCTTTCCTGCTAGACCGGCAAACTTTGTCGTAGAATGATTGGCCATCATCCATCACTTTCTTCATAGCTTCTTTATTGTGTTTGGCACTACAGTTCAATCCAGTTATCATATCAAATTCCTTCCGTACAAAGTGAAGAGGCTTAAAACACAACTCGCGCTTCTTCGCGCAATAAATTCGACGAATCAGTAGGGAATGGACAAGCTGTCCATTAAACTGTGTCCAATGCTCTGAAAGTTTTGCAAGCTGACCAAAACAACTACTATTAAACTTTTTCATCGATTTAATTGTTCTAAGTTATCTTTGACACTTATCTTGCCCGAGAAATATCTATGGTTCTTAGAAAATTCCTCAAATACAGAAATTGACAGAGCATCCTGGTCATCTTCAATTGTTGCATGTGTTTTGCTTTCCAGTCCATCTTCAACATCTTCAAGTTGTTCATCATCTTCTGCATTTATCATCATATTCTTCATCATCTTCTTCTTCTGCTACATGTTCTTCTTTTGTTACATCTTATTCTTTTTCTTCTTCTGCATCTTTATTAACCTCATGAGCATCATCATCATTATTTTCATCATCCTCCACACCTAAAGCTTCATCATCACTGTCTTTTTCTTCTTCAACAATTATTTTTTCAGAAACCTATTCTCCCATTTGAGTTTGTGCTGCATTTATGTCCAATTCTTCTTCCTCCTCCTACTCAACATCCCCTAATGCTAACCTCCTTAAAACATATTTTTTACTAACATGTATGTCCTCGTCAACTAATCTGGACTTTGATCCTGTTCTCTTTTACTGATAGACTTTGATGGATCTTTGTTCTTTTTTCTCCTATTATGCTTAGAAATCTTAGCATTTCCTCTACTAGGGGAAACTTTAGAAGTATATACATTTCATTTTCTAGTAGCAGTTTTTGAAGGCTAAGCAATTGCTTTACTTGGAGATGCTTCTTTTTCTGCATTTTCTTTCCTGTTTGAAGGCTGTGAATGCTTTGAAGGCTGTGAAGGATTTGTCAAAGAAATATGCTTCTTAGCAATTGATTTTCTCCTCATGTTACCTACATGCAAATATGTAATGTCACATTTAATAATTTTAAACTTACGATTAGAATACGAAAAATAAGCCCCAATTCCAGCAAACATCTATGACCAGAAAACAATCGACCACAGCTTTATCAATAAACATTAGGTCGGCAGTTATGACGAAATTCTAAAATATAGAGCATAGAGGTAATCCAAGAAGCAAATATAACCACCCACGCCATATAAGATATGGTTATTCACAACCTAACCGATCTTGAACATGCATATGGACGAATCACTCTACAAAATCCGAAATAAAAAATGTAAGAAATGGAAAAAGAAGAATTTAGGATTTACCAAAATTGATTCGTTCTGAGCTTTAATACGGCGCTTGATGGGTCTATAGAGATGATTACACCCAAAATTGAAGCTTGATTCTTGTCCCTTCCTGTTGGAAACTACCTTGGACGATGGGGTTGAGTGACTCACAGAAGACACAGCAGAGAGACTACAGAGATGAGAGAGAAATTGGGCAGAAAAATGAGAGAGGTAATGTTTTTCAAACTTTATATGTGACCTACAAGTTTTTAAAATGTTAAAAATGCTCCATCCATCCTAACCCACTCATTTAACAATTGGGTTAATTACGGCCCCTTTCACTTGGCCTAACAGCCCAACCGAAAATGGCCCACATTTGAAGTCTTTACCTAGTTTGGCCCAGATTGTACATAATCTGAAAGAAAATTTTTAGTCTTTAGCCACTATTACAAACACACTTTTAGGGTTTCTTTATTTTTATTTTTCCCTAGCACACTCTATACTCTCAACTCACCTCTCTTTACTTCTCCTTTCTTTTTCTTCTCTCACTCACATAGATCTGAATATTTATAGAACTCAAACTTGATTTAAAGTATTTTCTCGACTAAGTTGCTTAATCTTCATAAATTTTTATAGATCTCAAATATTTGAATCTCGATTTATGTGTGTCCAACTTTAAAATTGAAGTTTTATTGTATCCATATTCTAAACTCCATTGAAGGAGCTTTGAAGCTCTAGGTTCAACTCAAATTTGGAAAATCTAACTCTAAAGTGATGGGGTTAAGTTACGAATTATTGCAAAATCTTGTAATGATAAGAATCTTGAGTGTTGGGTTAATCATGTTTGATTAACATTGGTTTTGAGAACCATACTAGTTGAAGAAGGAAGGTCAAGATGAAATCTAGTTTTGTATACACCGTTCTACATCATTATACAATATTATACAACATTATACAACATTATACAAAATTATAACGAGGGTATAATATTGTATAATATTGTATATTGGGTGTGAAAATACTTTTATATAACATTGATCTTTTTTTTGAAGTAAGTTTCTCTTTCATGATAGTAATTTTAGTTTTGTTGCATGTTTTTTATTTTTTAGTTTTTCCACAGTTCCCTTTTGCTTTTCTTTTGGTTACTTTTTGTTTAGATTTTTCTTTTTTGCTTTTACTTCGTATTCTCTATGTTTTCTATTAACACTGAGTTTGCTTCTTCTTTTTTGCCAGCGAACTACAGGTATACATTATTCAACATTTCATATACAAGTTTATAAAAACTTATACATCAATATACATTACTGTATAGATGCAGTTAAAACTGAAAAATAAAATTTTTGTATTTTTCTCACTTTTATCTAACAATTTATATACGGAAAAGGGTCTAAAATGCCCTTCTACTATATGAAATAGGACATCAAAGTTCTCCGTTAAAAGTTGGCCCCTTATATGCCCTTACCGTCTAAAAATGGGCTCGAAAATGCCCTTATCCACTAACGGGAGACATGTAAATCCATACATTTGGCCTTATTAAAATGCCACATGGAATTAAAAATACCCCAACCCCTTATTATTTCCCTACCCCCTACCCCGGGCCCACCCCCAACCTTAACTTAATATAGCCGTTAGGTTAATTCCAATTACCAAACCATTTCCTTCCCCATTTTCATCCCAAAAGCTTCTCCCTCAAAAAAATTGACCTTCATTGATGTTTGATTTCTCCTACTAATTGGGTCACCTTGTCAATTTCGAGTTGGGTTCTAGTTTAGGTTTAATTATTTTTCATCTTTATCAATTTGTTTTGGAGATTTCTCTAAGACAATGTTGCAAAGTTCGAGTAGCTTAAATGGGTTGATTAGGAGGTGTCGTTGTGGACTTGCTGCTAATTATTTTATGGCGTGGACTCCTTTAAATGTTGGGAGAAGATTTTTCAAGTGCCCTAAGCATGAGGTATGTAAATTTGTTGATGGTTCTTTTAATAATTTCGATTTGACTGTAATTTCTTTTTTTTTTTATTTTAGGATGGAAAATATTCCTATTGGGAATGGCAATATGAGGAGTTTCCTCCTAGAATTTCAAATTTCATATGCAGTTTAAAGAAGGAAAAGGAAGCTCTAATCTGTGAAAGAAATATACTCAAAAAGAAAGTTGATGATCTTGAGAATGTTATGATGCTCGTCGATCATGGAGGAATAGAATCCTTGAAATTGGAAAGAAATGTTCTAATGAAGAAAGTGGTTGATTTAGAGTATTCAGCCCTGCGTGATGCTAAATTTCAGAAGAAGATGTGGATTTTATTTTGTGTGATATTGGGATGTTTTATTATGTTCTTTGGATTAGGAGGAAATGATATGTAATGTTAGTGTTATTGTGGCTTAATTGTTGTATTTTATTATGTAATAAAATTCTGTGTGATATTGGGATGTTTTGTTATGTTATTTGGATTATGGGGAAATGATATGTAATATTAGTGTTATTGTGGCTTAATTATTGTATTTTATTATGTAATGAAATTTTATGTTTTTGTGCAAGGATTCAATTAAGCTATTGACTACTATAACTGACTCGAATATGACCTTGTACAATCCAAAAAAGGTCTAAAATGCCCTCACATATACTTGTTGGACCAGATTCAAACAAGATTTAGAGAAGAAATAGACGATTAACCAAGTACAAATATTCACCAACCAGTCATTCAAGGGATAATTGAAAGCAACAGAGTTAATTAGTCATTCAACAAACATCAACATAAATGTCATTAACATGAAGGCGGTTAACCAACCACAAGAACCATAACTATGGTTGGTAGCAAAAAAGGTTGTCTATCAACAAGACATAAGTTTATAACCACCTACATCTAATGCCATCACATTCAAAACAATTTAGAAATCTGCAGATTTAGCCTTCGCATGGGTTCTTTCCTTTTCTTCCTATCATCTTGATATTCTTTCTCCTTTGTTGTTCAAGCTGGTTAGAAGTGATTGCTGCCTTCCCCTTCCAGGTTGTCTTGGTTGGGGAATATGGCAAGTTTGTTGGTGTGCAAACTCCATTATCATCACCCATGAAAGGAATCCACCTGTTTTCAGTTAGTGGCAACATTTGAGACTTCCTCACCTTCAACTTTGTTCGTTTCTCAGAAAGAATCTTGTGCCTTAATGGTGGATCTTCTTCATCACCAATGGAAGGACCATATGCAGTGGACTGTTGTGTCCCATAACAAGTGGATTGTTGTGTTGCATCTTCATTGTTGAAGATTGATTGTACTGTTTGTTGTGTTCCAACATCAACAACTTCTTCTTCAAGTATTTCATCTTCAAATGTATCATCTTCCTGGACTTCATCTTCAGATACTTCATGTTCAAAGACTTCATCTTTAAGCACTTCATCTTCAACCACTGAACATTGTGATGATTGGCCTTTGTTTGAAGCCTTTCTTTTTTTGGCTTTGTTGATTTTTCCAGCAACCTTATCCTGCAAAACATGAAATTAGTCACTTAATTGTAGTAAGTAAAACTTTAAGAAGAAATGAATGTATGTTACCTTTGGACAACCCCTACAATTGTGGTTAATTTCACCACAATTGCTGCACTCCATGACTCTTCTTTTTCTTGATAAACTCCACAAACCTTTTCTATTGCTTGCCTCATCAGGTTTTCTATTTCTTTTCACCTTAGGTCGACCAACTGTTTTGACAATCTCTAGGGGCTCCATAGCTTGAGCAGGATCAACTTTCCAGAATTTATGACCCCTAACAGGCTGTAACTTATACTTATATGTCATCATATAAGCATCTTTGCTATGCCACCAATTAACACCAGTTAAAGGGTTATCTTTATGGCAAGGTATGCCACTCAAGTCCCACAGTCTGCATGTGCATCTTTTTCTCTTCAAATCCACAGTATGCCTATCATCTCCTTCCGATATCTCATATCCATGGTCCCTATTGAATATAACTTTGCACACATTAGCAATAATTATGTAGTCATTGAACAACTTCATAGCAGTTGGACTTATATCAAAAGTCCAACTCATAACCTTTTTCTCATTGTCTGCCAACATTTTCATGACTTTCACCCTTATATCCTCCAATATTTTAATAATTGGTTTGTGCCTAGCTTCAAGGATTCAACTATTAAATGATTCAGTGAAATTGTTATCAACCATGAAGAAAACATCAACAGGTTCAAAGAAAACATCAAAACAAATGAAAATAACTAATAAAGATCAGCAGGTTTGATTACCTTTTGCATGTCAGAAATGAAAGTTACATTTGACCTAATTTTTAGATCCAAAGATTGCTTCAAAAACTCCACAAACCACTGCCAAGTCTTGCTATTTTCTTTGTCCACAATTGCCCAAGCTAGTGGATAAAAATAGTTCATACAGTCTTGTCCAATTGCCACCAGTAACTGACCCATGCACTTTCCTTTCAAGAAGATACCATCCAAACTAATAAGTGGTCTCAAACCATTTTTCCAACCTTCTTTCAAAGCTTGGAAGCAAGTGTACATTCTAAAAAACCTCCTTTTTCTTTGTTCAAGTGCATCTTTTGATAGGTTAATTACAAAGTCAGTTCCTGGATTTGTATGTCTAATTTCTTGTCCATAAGCTTCTAAATTGTTATACTCATCTCTAAAGCTTCTCTCCAGCCACTAAAGGGCCAATCTTTTAGCCCTTTTTAGCTTAGTTTTAGACACATTCACCTGAAAGGTATTCTCTAACTGCCCTCTTATATCTTTTACAGCATACTTAGGATTGTTCTGCACATGTTTCTTAAAATATAAAGCTAAAGTTTTGTAACCAGCTCTAGGATTATCAAAACAGTCATCACATGAATGTTTGGACTTCAATGTTTTGATTTTACAAGCAGATGTATTCTTACCCTTTGAAACAAGACACACAAATGGGCAACCAAGTTGACAAATGTATCTAACTCTAGTTTTATCACGTTTTTTGACTTTAAGCTTCTTTTTATTAGTTAAAGCATAAAAGCCCACCACCTCTTTTGCTTCATTGATGTCCTTGAAGGACATTCCCAGTTCCAACTCTCTATAATGTTCAAGCCCATTAGTCACTACTCTTCTTTTTTCTATGTCAATTCCATCAAAGAAATTACTATCATTTTCACTACCTTCCATTTATTCTAACATGTCATCACCAAGTTCATATTCACAATCAGTCCCAACATCAATATCAACAATATATGACTCAGTGTGATGGATTATATTTGGGATGGACACTCTAAGATCATACTCATCGACAACAAAGAAATCAAGTACCTTGAACTCCTTAGATAACAGAAATTTCAGTACCTTAATTCCTTCCTGATTTTCTACCAAATAATACTTATCAGATGCACCAGTTACCAGCAGTTGCTTAACAGAAAGATACCTTAGTTTGGAAGTGAATTCTTCACAAATGCCCTTATAAGAAAGTGAATGTGCATCATAACGAAGTCAAGAGTGCAGAAGTCTTTTATTGTAGACTAGTTCAGGTGAAATGACCCAATTGCTACCATAATAGAATAAAACATCAACTTCTTCAATCATCTTCCATTAGCACATGCAACAAAAAGAAAAGGGCAAACACAAAGGGACCACATCAGCATTGAAAGCAACAGTTGAAAAATATAGCTAAACCATAAAAAAGTATTAAAAACACCAACCACACAAACATATTCATTCTGATATTGAATTAAAAACCCTTAAAAAAGATTCATTTATTTCGGGACCACCACCCCCACACAAACAGATTCATACTATAATAAATAAATATATAAAGACACAAAACATGCGAATAAACTAATCAGATGGTCACAATACCAAGAAATGTCACATACATCTTCAAAATGACAGCTTCAACACCAGTAAAAATGCAAATAAACCAGTAAAAAACTTACCTTGAGAACAAAACGACAACTTCAACACCAAATCTTCAAGCTTCAATTGACGATGAACACTGCTCCAGAACCCTAGCTCATCGTTCAATTTAGGGATTTAGCAGAAAGAGAAATGTAAAATGGTAGAGGGGTGAAAATAACAAGGGGTTAATTATCAATAGTGGGTTAAGTTAAGATTGGGGGTGGGCTCGGGGGTAGGGAAATAATAAGGGGTTGGGGTATTTTTAATTCCATGTGGCATTTTAATAAGGCCAAATGTAATTCCACGTGGATTTACATGTCTCCCGTTAGTGGATAAGGACATTTTTGAGCCCATTTTTAGATGGTAAGGGCATATAAGGGGCCAACTTTTAACGGAGGGCTTTAATGTCCTATTTCATATAGTATATGGGCATTTTAGGACCTTTTCTGATTTATATATAAAGTTAATTTTTCAGTTGATTTCTCTACTAAATGATGAATTTTAAAAAAAAAAAAATTTCTTGTCGCGTTTTCTGTCAAATTGGAAATTCTGGAGTAAATTCATCTATATAGAAATTGGAAAATAAGAGATTTTAGGTATATTTTTTGTATGTTTATAGCTGGGATAAGAATATATAAACTTGGATAAGAAATAGAACAAAAAACCATGAAAAATTTGCGTCAGAATAAAAGGGCATGAAGGTTTTTTTCGAATTTGAGCCAAATAATATTGAGCTACATATTTGTAAACTTAAATCCGGGTCATTCGATTGCAAGGTTAACTTATGAATTGTATTATTAGGTAATTCCATCTTAACTATTTTCACCCAAAAGAAATTAAGAAAGAAAATGGCAGCTCACTTGACCAATTAAATGTTGAGGAGGTCTTCTTAACAATTCCTTCCTCGCTCGCGAGTAACAGTAATCGGAGTAATTAGGAAGTCTAAGCTAGCGTTTGGCCATAGATTTTAAGTTTATTCTGAAAAATCTGATTTGGGTGAAGTTTTGTTTGAGGATGAAAATGTGTTTGGATATACGTTTTCAAAACATATGTTCCAACTTTATTTTCCCAAATTTTAGGATTTTGGCTCAAATTCAGCTCAATAGCTGATTTTGGAATTTGAATTTGGGATTTGGCCAAAATATTAACAAAATATACGGCCAAACATGAGTTTTAAAAATAAATTTCAAATTTATTTTGACAAAATTTATGGCCAAACCGGGCCTAAGAGCCCATTTGGCTTAGCTGATTTAGAGTAGCTGATAAGCATATGTGCTGAAAAATACTTTTAATTGATGAAGCTGATTTAAAAAATAAGCAGTTACGTGTTTGGATAAAAGTGCTGAAATTAATAATAAACAGCTAAAAAATTGGGTATACGAAGAGTTTTGTTTAAAAAGTAGTATTTTAGGGATAGAATAGTACATATTTTGGTCAAATGTAAAGTGCTTATAAGCAATTTCAATTTTACTAAACGCGTAGATAAACTAAAAAGTGCTTGTAAGCAGCTTATAAGGTTAGCCAAATACCCTCTAATTCTAATACCAGTTACTATTACCATTACAAAGCAGGACCGCCGATGGTTTCTTCAGTGTAGTGTGAGAATAAGAAAATGAAAAATGTTAGCATTCTCTGTCGTTCATTTCAGAGAAGTATGTTCTCCTCAGCTGCTGGACTTGTCCAGAATACCCGTCATGGCTTTTCCACTTTGCGAGAGGAGCCAGAACTAGACGAACTGATGGAATTTTTGAACAATCTGAAAAACTTCGAGAAGTCAGGGGTTCCAATAGGCGCAGGCACAGATTCCGAATATGGTTTCGATCTTGGTAGAATGAGTCGCTTGGTGGGGCTCCTCGGTAATCCCCAATCTAGGTTCAAGGTCTGATTTTTTCTACCACTGCTAAATAGGAGTGTTCATTCAGCGAAATTTTTTGTTTTGTTATGTGACACATGCCTCACACAACTTACTTGTGCGAGACACAAAATAAAATCACTCTCATTCCGTTATTCAATTCAAGTTTGTTGCAAATTTAACCTTTCCGTGCACAGCGAGTAGTACTAAATTTATCTTGGTTTTTAACTAGGTTGATTGAGTTCACGTGTTATTTGCTTCTTTAGTCATAGTCCTCGTTGCTAAGTGTTTCTAGTTGAAATTATCGTAGACTGTTCATATTGCTGGAACAAAAGGAAAAGGATCAACTGCTGCATTCCTCTCCAGTATATTGCGGGCAGAAGGCTATTCTGTTGGTTGCTATACTAGGTATTGTTAAATATGCTCTTATTAATTAGCTCAGGCACTTTGTATTTAATTAATGTAGTTTGTATGACTATTTAATATGCTTTATATGAGCAGTCCGCATATACGGACTATTAGGGAACGCATAACGTTGGGAAGATGGGGCGAGCCAATATCAGCCAAGGCGTTGAATCATCATTTCAAGAGGAGGAGGGAGGTTCTTGAGAGGGCAGTGAAACTTGAGAATGGATGTCTCAGTCATTTTGAGGTTTTTTTCCCTTTCTTTCAGCAGTAATATTTCCTTAATTATTGAAAGGTGGTTTTGCGGTTAGATCTGAGAAAATTCATTTATGCTTTGCTCCATGGAGTTATTTTAATAGTTTCTTTCTATAATTCCGAGAATTTGCTTTCTCCAAATCAATTTTCAGTCGCGATTTTTGGTCTGCCTCTTCATATGGTCTTTTTCTGAGTTGTTGCATTTTACCCTGAAAATGTCAGGTTTTTACTGCTATAGCATTCAGCCTATTTGCTGAAGAGAATACGGAAATTGCAGTTGTGGAGGTTAAATGCGTTAACTTGACTCTTTTCTCTATGATAGCTATACTCGTTTTTTCCCCTCCACTTCCTCTGTTCTTTCCCATTGTTGGTGTTTGAAAAATAGATCTTTAGACCATATTAAATTTTTGGTCTTTTATCTTTTCTTTTCCTCCAAAATCAAAGTTGTCTTTCCGTTCGTGTTTACATTAACGTTTTAGATTTTCCCCTATCATATAGGCTGGATTGGGCGGAGCACGAGATGCCACTAATGTTATTTCAGCTTCTGATCTTTCTTTATCAATCATAACTACTGTTGGTGAGGAACATCTGGAAGCACTTGGAGGCTCTTTGGAAAGAATAGCGGTGGCAAAATCAGGAATAGTTAAACATGGGCGCCCAGTTAGGTGGTTCTTCCCTCTACCTATCCATTGCATATATTTCAAGATTTACATAAATTTGTTTTGGAAATTGTGTTTGATCTAATGATTTTTGTTTGGTCATTTGAACATGTGTGCTTTCAGACACTGGGCAATCAGCTTATGCCCTAAATGGTTGTATTTTTTATATGCGATAGGATACTAATCTGCTAGTTCTAACCTATAATGTTGTGTCTGTAGTATGTTGCGTTCAAAAGGAAAAAGATTGGCCAGTTTGTTGTCCTTAAACTCGGAAAAGAAAAAACATTATTATTTATCTTATTTGCTATTTGGATCAACTATGCTTGACTTGTTTCAAATCATTCAATATTTCAGCTTGTTCTAGGTGGTCCATTCATTCCATCTACTGAGCGCATTCTTCGTGGGAAAGCATTTTCTATGTCTTCACCAGTGGTATCAGCATCTGATCCTGGAAACAGAAGCGCTTTGAGAGGCTTCTGTGACGTGAGTGGCATACCTCGCCAATTGTGTGATATAGTGCTCCAGATTGTGAAGGACTTTGATCTGGTATATACTGATCTTCATTTGTGCTTCATACATGACAAATTGGACTTTTTGAAACTTGTCCAATGTCTAACAATATACAAGCTATTGATTGTTTTTCATAAATAGTGCAGTCGATTGAACTTCTAGGTGTGAAATTACGCATGCTTGGAGCTCACCAACTTCAAAATGCTGTAACTGCTACATGTGCAGCCTTGTGCCTTAATAAGCAAGGTAAGGACTCAAAAATCTCTTTTAATCTTTATTCAGTATTCAATAGTAGTTCTAGCAAGTTAAAATGTCTTCTGCTCTGATGGAAATTTAGATCATATAACCTCCTTTTCTTGTTATTTGAAACATCACTGGAGTTAAGTACTCAATTAATTTTTACTATGGTGATTGGCTTTCGAATGCCACTTAAAAGGAAAAGTGGATACATTTTTTCTTGCCAGTTAGTTTACGATTTTTCTCTAACAGTACAGATGGCTGATGCATATGGGGATCATTTAGCCTTGTATTATATATTCATGGTAGGTAGGTACTCAACCTTGTGTTCTATTATGCAGTATAAATTTGATATAGTTTTACGGGATTTCGGATGCTAAAACTGCATAAATCATAGGGCTTACAGCTTGCTCCATGAAATACAATGATTATCTCAAAGCTTTTACCTTTTTTTATTGTTAATTTGAAGGATTTGTTCTTGGCAAATCTCGTTTACTCAGTTGAACTAATGGCACTTAGGTCAAGATTTACTTTTCTCCCATGACATGCTAGAACTATTTCAGGGGCATTTAGCTACCAACACGTGCTTAACCCCATTAATTTTGGATTTTCTCTTTTCGGTTGTGGGTTTAACTCAAATTGGGATGATTCTCCTGATTGACTCAAGTAGTTTCAGAAAAGGATGGGAATGGGTTCATCTTAAAGCTTCATAAAATCTCTTCCATTTGTTTCTATAAATAGATTGAAATGTCGTCTAATAATGGATCTAAGTTATTTTAACTGCAAAATTTACATTAACGTCAGGTACTTGATTGAATTATTTTGACTTTTTGCTTGTATACTATGATCAACTTTCTTCTTCACTTTATCCTTGTAATGCGTTTGAATACTAGGGTGGAGTTTGTCCAGTGGATCTATTCGTGCTGGTCTGGAGAGTGCGTTTTTGCAAGGCAGAAGCCAAATATTGTCTTCAGAAGAAGCTAATTTACTTGGAGTACCTGGGGCCACTATACTACTTGATGGAGGTTGAATCCTGATGTTCTTATTGTTGGCCATGCATGTGTGTACATAGCCATGGATAATACAGTGATTTACATCTGTTTTCAAGAGTTGTGATACTATAATAATGAATAAACATTTTCAGCACATACAAAGGAATCTGCCAGGGCTTTGGCAAACACGTTGCAGATGACATTTCCAAAGGCAAAAATGGTTGTTGTGGTGGCTATGGCTAATGACAAGGACCATCTAGGTTTCGCAAGAGAGCTACTCTCAGGTTTGACCAATTTTGGATCTTTTTGCCACATGATCCATATCTTTTTTTGGTTGATGAGTTCTTATTCATGCATAAATTTAATTATTCAATTACAACGTAGCTGCAGCTTTAAGATTGTGGAATAGTTTTGTTGTTAATTTGACCCCTTTTGCATGGTTGCTATCATTATATCGCAACCAAATACTTTTCCTAAAACTTTGACATTGTTCCGTTATCAATTTGACCCCTTTTTGCGTATTTGCTACCATTACTTCGCAAATAAATACTTGTCCTAAATCTATGACTCTTTAGAGTGATTAATGAGCACTTGAAACTATGGAGAAGTACTCTAGAGAGTAGTTCTCATGATATATGCATTGCATGTTTAGCCCCTATTGGAAGAATGAAGGTGAAGGAAGATTAGACAGAATTGTGATGCCTAAATGAACACAATATGGACATCTGGACTTATTCTTCGAGTAGAATGGTATCAAGAATGGTATGATACCTGGAACAATTGTTACTAATGTTACATGGCAATGCATATTGGGCCTCTAAGCCTAAACTACCCACAAGATGAATGTCCTAAAAATGCGGATATTAAAGATGGATGTGCAGTCACACAAGATTAGACAATGTTAGAAATGACGATTTCAGATAAAGGGTTCAAGCTATGTTGCTCGGGCTCTTCAAAACTGTCGTTGGGTTCATGTTGAATCATCCAAAAGTAGTGTATTTTTGAGGATCCGACATGGGTGCTGCAACAGTTTTTGAGAGTCCGTACAACATAGGTTCAAGTGGCACACTTAGAGAATAGATGAGAGATGGTTGTTTAGGATGGTTTTGTTATGTCCTACATAGACTTCATATGCACTGTCTGGAGGTGTGACAATATGATAATTGAAGATGCTAAATAGAAATGGGATAAAACTAAAATTACATGGATGGGAACTGTTGAAAAGACTTCAACCTTTCAAAGTCAATGTGAACGTAGCTAAAAACTGCACAAAGTGGCATAAAAAATCCATATATGCGATACCAACTAGTTGGTGTAAAGGTGTAGTTGTTGTGTCGGTTATATTATGTTTGGTCTTAACAAGAGTTGTCCCTTCGGGAACTTCCGATAAATATGTTCAGCCCTAACAAGATTTTTTTTTTTTTTTGTGTGTGTATAATTTTGTATGTTAGTGTGGGGATAGTTGTGACACTTAGATAATCTCAGTTTTTTTTGGGTCTTAAAAGACATTATTAGTTATCGGGAATGGAATAGACTCGAGTAGAGCTAAATGATTGAGAATTCATACAACCAACCTTAACTAGTTTGGATTTGAGGCATAGTTGATTAATTGATCGGTTTCAAGATAAATTTGGGATTCGATTTCTAGTTTTTTTCTTCCTGAGGCACTAACTTTGGAACCTCATTATTAGGTTTAAGGTTAAAGACCACATCACTTTAGAGCATCTGCTCAACATTCTTTTTGGCTTGACCAAAATGTTGTATTCTTCTAAATCGCACAGCTTCCTAGTCAAAATGACTACTTACTCTATTTCTGTATTTTTCTATTTAACAAATTGGGCCCAAATGTGGGTTATCAGATTCTTTCCATGTTGGGAAGTTTATACGGTGAGTTTATTTAGCTTCTCTTGGTATGAGACAACTTGTAACTGTTCAATTTCAGGAAAGTAGATATTTCTCTAAAACATCTTAAAACGAAAACAAAGGAATTGATTTTGAGACACGGGGTACTATAAAAAAAAATGAAAATCCTATAAAAAAGGAGAGTACGAAAAGCAGCAAACTGTTCCTAATATTAAATGTTGTTTGCTCTCTTCTTCCTTTTGGCCATTTGTGTGTTTTAACTGGTATTCTTAGTTCTAAATGAAATGTGAGAGCTTTCTGATATTGGAGTGTTTGTCTTGAATATGATGCTTACGCATTACATGTTTTCTGGTATTTGATTAAATTATAATGACTCCACTAAGAGAGCCGTTTCTTTTGGCAGTTGGGGATTTGGATGCTGTATTTTCAACAGAAGTTGACATTGCTGGTGCTAAATCAAGAACGACTTCAGAATCTTTATTGAAATGTGCTTGGGTCAATGCTTCAAGAGAGCTGGATATTAAGGTTCTCGACCTCAAAGTTGCAGATAGTGAGGATCAATCACTTCAAGCTGCACGGATGTCCGAATCTCGAAGCATTTTACTTGCGGAGGGATCACTATTGGCTTGTATGAGAACTGGTTTTAAGATCCTCAGCGAAAGAACTGGAGAACAATCTGGAATTATAGTAGTCACTGGTTCTTTGCATATTGTTTCTGCCATTTTAGACTACTTGCACAGTTGACTCCTATTTGGTAAGAACACTTCCTTTATGGACTCTGCCTCACGTTCATCCCTGCTTTTTATTTGCATCATTTAAAGTTTTTTGGGTACTATGCGGAATTTTGTTATGAGGAGTTACTTATTAAAGGTGAATGAATTTATGAACTAATTGTCAGTCTCAAAAGGAGTCGGGGTCGATTATATATATTTTCTGTATCAATTCTGCTCTATTAAGGTTGATCTCATTGCTTAATTACTTATACAAGAGAGGATATTTCTATTTCTGTCATTGCACATGAGTAGCTTCTGGCCTTATGATTGCTACTGCAATGCTTATTCACTTTATAGACAATACTAAAAGCTGTATTTTGTTGGTGAAGAATATCCCAGTTTAGATGCTTGCTATTATAAATGCATTATCTTGATATATCATCTAGTTTTACGGGCTATTTATGCTGAACTCACATTGTCTACTTGTGTAAGGCTTTTGCAAAAAGTGGCCTAGGAGGTTCAGAGCCCTGAAATTGCCCATGCAAAAGTTGGACAGCTGAACCGAATGACTGGATGACTCCTCAGCTCTCAGTTTGGTCCTTTTGTATGTACAATTGTTTTGCAGTAACAGCACGTTCTTAAATATGTATTTCCTTACTCCCCAGTTGTTGAGGCCATGTTTTGATGGGTTTGGGCTATTGTTCTGGAAGAGGAATAAAAGCAAACTTCTCTACTTAACCTAAAATAATTTTCCCAGGTGCGTGTTTCTTTTTATCACATCATTAAATTTGTGAGAAAACTTAATGAAATCAATAGCCTCTTGCACATCACATAATAAGTATATCATAGCTACATGTTAGTACAAAAACATTAATTAAAATTTTAGAACTGCACCTTTATTCTTTAAAGTAACAAGGAGGAAAAATCGGGGCAATAATTGGTACCATTAAATTTAGTATTTTAATTGTCAGTATATTAGGTTCTTAATAGGCATTCTGATTCGTGGTTCATTAGTAGATCAACTTACCATATGGCTACTGTAGCTAAAACTGTGGCCATGCTTAAGTTGAAGAACTGTCAAGTGTGGTCTTCTATGCTCAGGTGATTGCCCTTGAAATCTCTTTGTTGTATTTGCATAATTCCTTAACCCTCATACTGGGTTCCAGGAGTCCAGTCTTAAAAGTTCAAAGATGTTAAGTGATCGCAAATTTTAATCGGAAGCACTTTAAGATATTTCAGTTCAAGTCCAAAGTTTTTCAGACTGATGAGAGTTTTTCCTTTTGACATCATATTGACCTTGAGACGAGTTAGTTGATTGGTTCGACAGTTTGAGGATACATGAGGTCATATGAGCATATGACCCTCGTATCAACTTTAGGAAAACTGATTAGTGGCACACACCATTGTGTCAATCAATTGCAGTCAGAGGAATTTAAAAAAAAAAAACAGATAGTTGGAATCTGTTTAACATGTTGCATTTTGGCAAATATATACCTGTAATTATGTTGTTAACATAATAAAAGGTGAAAATACTTTGGTTGTTCAGCTATGCATCTGTATAGTTTTCAGTTCATGTTATTTAACATGGGTATCTTGCATTGGCTATTGAGTGATCATAGGGCAGTGTTACTACAACCAGTGTTTATTAACTCATTTAGCAGTCTGACTTTAGTATATTTAATATGATGAAAATATGAGTAATAGGAAGTCCTATATAGTAAGATAAGCTAATTGAGGTTTGATTGAAGACTACAGTTTCAAGGACTCAAAGGGGCACTACTAAAACTTCCGTTACAGGGAAGATTGGGACACAACTTGAAATGAGAAACAGAAATCTATCTAGTTTGTATTCAACCAGTATGCGTCTCTCCCTCAATCTTTTTTCCTCTTGTTCTTTTTCCTTTTACCTTAGACTTTTCAGTTTAAAAAGAATAAAATTGGGAGTAATGTACAGCTCATACATTTCGTGGTGATCTTTGATGAGGTTTCAGATGGTGAAAAAAGAATGAGAGGACCTGCTTATTTACTTCATCTATTTTTTGTTCTACAATATCATTAATGTTTCTGTGAAGATGCCAGGCCATACAATCTGATGCATTCCTCTTCTTCAAAACCATGCATCCATTTATCAATTGGTAGCCTTTACCTCTTTCCATTTAACTAAAGTTAAAAAAAAAAAAAAATGAATGAGAAATTTTAAGAATATCTTGTACGGAAAAGGTCTATATATGTCCCTATATAAACATATTTAAACATATTTACCCTCTAATCTAACCGACTCATTCCTCCACACGTGTGGCTGCATTTTTAATTCCCAACCCATATTTCTCTTTTTTAATCCCTAATACCTGCACCCACCCGAACACCCGAACCAATTCACCCCAATAGACTAGTATACATATAAGAATTTACAGCTTGTTTGGATGATTGTTATGTGTTGTTTCATAATGTATCGTCGATTATTGTATTGTTTTATACTGTATCGTTTTGGCGTATATAATGTTTGGATAGATTGTATTATTTGTCGTCATAGCATGATGTTGTGCACTAACAATACGAAGAATAAAATTGCAATACTATAAAGAAAACATAAGTTACGAGATAGAATTATTATATAAAAGGTAGGATAAAGGTTAAAATAAGATTATTTAATAATTTATAAGGGCAAGATGAGAGAAAAAGACAAGATAATAAAGGGTGGCAACCCTTCAAGCTTCAAGTTACTGGAGCTCATTTTGTTCCGCTTCCTCATCGTCATCTTTCCAAAGAGGAAACATTACAACAAAGATCACTGACGGAACCCACAAGCAAAGAACAATACAAATAAACGCCTCATTTGGTTTTGATGAGAATGGAGTACATAAGAGAATTCGGAATTGTGTTTTTATCTTTTATTATGTCTTATGGAGTGACTGAGAATACATAGTGATGATGAAGCTTACAGGACATCATCTGTGGAGGAACTCTATATTCGAATAAAGCTCCGTAAACATTTTACTCCATTGTAGTTCCAAGGAGTAGTGCAAAGAAGAAATTTTGATTACTTTCCAACACAACACGAAATATAGATACCCATTATTGTTTTATCTGTGTATCTTCTGTGAGCTTTGAATATTTTTTTGGTTGTTTTAAAGCGAACTCTGATTTATTTTTTTCCCAAGTGACCTGTGAATTGTAGAGTATGTATTATTGAAGAAATTTTGAAAACAAATTCCAACCGGCCCTGGGTCTTTTGCGGGTGTCGGAATAAATGGAGGTAACCAGAGACTAGCAGGAGAAAGTTAAGGGAAGGGGTTAATTCTGACAAAAATTTCGATGGTTCTTATCTGCTGGAAATCGAGAAGCTTTACGCAAACAAGGAGGCGATAGAGTGGAGATGCATAGGAATATTGGAGAACAAGAATCCACTTGAGTAGTATGCTTTTGACATTCATTAATGGCATAACTCTACTTGCTTTATTCAACAAAGTGATCAAGCTTCTTAGCCACCGGGATCGGCCTGTGAACACATTCGCTAAAGGCCTACTGGCCGGCTTTCTCAATCTTCAATCTAACTTCAGAAATTGAATAAGCCCACTTGAAGAGATTAGATCTAATTCTCTTTTTGCAGTTGGTACTCGGTAGGGGAAGAATTGGTTCGGGTGGGAAAAGAGCTGCCAATATGGGCGGGCCGGGCTAGCCCAGTCCAACCTACGTGGACTTTAGCAATTGACGGTCTGGGCTGGGTTAGCCCACCATTTTGACAGGCCTTATAATGGTCAGTCAACCCAACCCTATGTTGATTGCGGGCCCCCACGGGCCGGTCCATCATTTTTTAAAATATAATTTTATATTTTTTTTTATTTAAGTTCTAAACTAAAAAAAATATTTAAAAGTTAAAAAAAAAATTATTGGAAAAATTTCACAAAACTTAATAATTTTTTATACTGTTTGACTATATCACAATAAACACTAAAATAGTAAAAGACAATTTCATTAACTAAAAATCAAAATTCAAAATAAACTATTCAATAGAATGTCCATGACGCTTATGGGATATCCAACACATCATCTTCATCAAGCACATTTGAATCCGCTTATGAGAACTGAGAATCTTCACTTTCATCTACATATACAATACGTATGCAATATTAATTAGTTAAATATTAAGCATAATTAAAATTTTAAAACTAATTAATATTTTAAGACTTTATTCTTTTAATATGAGGAGCTTAATAAACTTTAAGCTTGTGATACTCTTCTTGTTACTTTTTGTGTCATATACTTTTTATATTTTATATAGTTTAGATACGTATTTTTATTAGACTCACGGGCCGGCTCAGCCCGGCCTTAGTCAAGCCTCACGGGTCATACTTGGGTCGGGCTTAAAAGCCTCGTTTTTAAATGGGCTTCAAAAATTCTAGCCCAATCCTGCTAAATCATGGGCTAAGCTGGGTTGGCCCCACGGGTCAAGCACATATTGACGGCTCTAGGTGGAAGGTACCGGGGATTAAAAAAGACAAATATGGGTTGGGGTTTTAAAATGCTGTCGCGTATATGGAGGAATGAGTCCATTAGATTAGAGGGTAAATATGTTTAAATGGGTAACAATAGGGGTAGAAAGTGTCGAATAGTATTGCATGGGTCCAAATTTGAACAACCACGACCTTTGATGAGTATGACGAACGACGAGATCCTCATAGCTTGACATCTTGCAGAAGACAACCTTAAGGCGAACAAGAGACTGTACAACCCTTGCTGTAGTGCAGGTCCATTAAGGGACTAAAGAATATTCCCTGTAACTTGTCTTTTAGAGCTCAGAAAGATTGGGTTCCTTATATATATATATATATATATATATAGCGTGAAACAACTTTGTAAGGGGGGCACTTTTGCTAATCCATAATACTTGCTGTAAACTTGCTTACATAAAAGATTGAGAAGATTATTGTTGAAGGTTTCTTGGTCTGGACAAGATAAAGAATTCTTGTTATTCGTATTCCCCTTATCTATCTTTCGTTCTCGAGATTATTATACTTAACTAAGATTTACCCTTTCATTTTCTTTAATTGATTTGTTCAAAGAGGTTCTGATATTTTTTGAGTCAAATAATTTGGCGCCATCTGTGGGGATTTCTATAGCTGAGATCTTAGTTTCGTCTAGATTCTTGAAAGAAATAATCACCTCTTTTTAGCCTCACAAAGGCCAACAATGGCAGGAAAGAGAGAAGCAAGGCTAAAGGCAATAGTAGGTGTCACGAACAACCTCCTGAATTCCCTCAATGAAGCCAGTGGAGAAGACAACAAAAACGCAACTCCAAGTGCTACACTTGAGGGAGAGATCTCACCCCCTCCCTCCCCGCACGAGGGTTTAACTGTCTCGCGTGAGAGGGAAACCTCAACATTCGCAGCAGGAGAAACACCATCGGCCGTGAAAAGGCTATTAGAAGAATGGCTGGCAAACACATTGAGTAACATACTTGAGAAACCTGTTCAGAGAGATATCGAAGGCACATTGCCCGCAGAAACCACAGCTGTCGCCGGTGAGCCAGAAACTACACGAACAGGTAACACCCTTACTGTCGCTGATGTAGGCAACGATGCACTTGTGGCCATCTTAGAGAAAATGGAAGAGATGGAAAATGAGAACAAAACACTCCGCGACCAGATGAAAGAATATTAGGAAAGGGTTGATAAAATATCGGGCACTCCAAAGTTGCTACCAAAACGTGATGTGGGCCGATTCGTCGAACAACCATACAACGTAGGAGCAGCTCCCAACTCTATTCCAAAAACCTTCAAAATGCCGCCATATCTGAAAATATATGATGGCACCGCGAACCCGGAGGATCACTTAATCCATTACATCACTTCGGTAAAAGGTAACGATCTGTCAAAAGAACATGTGTCGCCAGTTTGCTTAAAAAGTTCGGCGAAACTCTGACAAGGGGAGCGTTGACATGATATTCCCAACTACCAGCACGATAGATATCAACGTTCGAAGAAATGGCAGATAAGTTCGTCACTGCTCACGCTGGAGCGAAAAAGGCATAGGCCAGGGTAAATAATATCTTCGCCTTCAGGCAAACCACATGCAAGGGACTTCGGGATTTTCTAGCCCGATTCAACAGGGTAAGGATGAGCCTACCGAATGTGTCAGAAGGGATGGCCGTAGCACCCTTTCAAAATAGGTTAAACAGAATCGGGTCAAAAGCAACCAAAAAGCTGCTAAGTAGACTCATGAAGTACCCTCCCCCCACCACGTGGGAAGAGATCCATAATGCCTACTGCCCCGAAGTGAGGGCTAACGAGGATGACCTGAACGGTCCGATCCAGTGACTATCGTCGGTCCAAACCGAGACAAGGAGAGATTGCCGCAACGACGACCGAAGGGACCAACTACCACGTTTCAATCGGGAAAGGCACCAACCCTACACCCAAACATCCAACCCACCTCCTCCATGACAAACAGATGGCGCGCCTCGACACATCGCACCACCCCAAAACAAAAGAGTTGTCGTGGCCACAAAAGATGAAGTCGGATCCGACCACCTGGAGATCGAACGTTCTGTGTGACTTCCACCAGGAAAGGGGACACAAGACCGAAGACTGCATAGGTCTGCGACGAGAAGTGGTAAGAATGTTAAACCAGGATAGCTAAAAGAACTGATGAGTGACCGAGGATGGGTCAACTCTTCGCTCGTGGACGTGATCAACCTCAGGGACCTCCAAAACCACCATCACCAGCTCGTACTATACAAATGATCATTGGCAGCAGCGACGGTACGATGATCAACCATGTGAAATTTACCACCACACATAAACTCAAACGGATAGTCGCCCACGAATGGTATGGCGACCTCGAAGACAGTATGATCTTCGATAAGTCGGATGCCAACAGTTTGTCTTTCCCTCACTATGATGCTTTGGTTATAAATTTACGCATTGCTGATACTGACGTAAAGAGAATAATGGTGGATGACGGAAGCGACGCGTGTATTGTTCAACCACGAGTTCTCATGCAGATGAGGCTCGAGGATAAAATAATACCGCCTTGCATAACACTGACGGGTTTTAATAATGCAGTGGAACAAACATCTGGAGAGATAGTGCTACCCGTCCTGGTAGGAGGAGTCACCCTGGACACGACATTCCACGCTACGAACCAGGAAACAACCTACAACGCCATCATAGGGCGTCCATGGATACACGCTATGCGAGCCGTCCCGTCAAGTCTCTATCAACTAATCAAATTTCCTACCCCATGGGGGATATTCAGCATCCGAGGTGAGCAACACACTGCCCAAGAATGCTACCGGTCGCCCAAGATTGCACGCACACCAAACAACTAAAAGGGATAAGTGCGGAAGCATAGCAATCAACCATATCGGGAACCAAACCTGACGTACAAATAGAGGCCATCAAAGATCGGGATGTCGTAGAAGCTTTCAAGGCAATCGTAGAATACCTCGACCCCGTCCAACTGGACAATACCGATAGCATGAAAAAGGCTTATATCGGACACAACCTCTTAGAACCAAGTAAATATCGTGAGTTCCTAACTAGAAGTGCCAATTTGTTTGCCTTTTCCCATTCAGATATGCCAGGAATCCCAAGGGATATCGCTATACATAGGCTGAATGTCGATCCTCTTTATCCGCCAGTACGGCAAATGAGGAGAAAGTTCAATGCCGCCATCAATGAGGCGGTCAGCGAAGAGCTTGATAAATTACTCGCTAATGGTTCCATCCGAGAGTCGAAATATCCTTAATGGGTTGCCAATGTGGTCATGGTAAAAAAGAAGAACGGGAAATGGCGGATGTGTGTCGACTTCACCGACTTGAAAAAAGCATGCCCAAAAGATTCCTTTCCGCTATCACATATCGACCAGCTCATCGACGCAACGGCGGGACACGAACTACTGAGCTTCTTAGACGCCTACTCTGGTTACAACCAAATTCTGATGGCTGAAGAAGACCAAAAAAGACCACTTTCATCACTCACCGAGGAACGTATTACTACAAGGTAATGCCGTTCGGACTCAAGAATGCAGGGGCGACGTATCAAAGGTTAGTCACCAAGATGTTCAAATAACAACTCGGTAAGACCATGAAGGTTTACATCGATGACATGCTAGTAAAGTCGTAAAAGAAAGAGGCTTACATTGTCCATCTAAAGGAAGCCTTCGAGATACTGAGGCAATACAGGATGAAACTAAATCCCGAAAAATGCGCCTTCGGCGTAACTTCAGGAAAGTTCCTTGGTTTTTTGGTGTCATAAAGGGGTATCGAGGTCAACCGAATCAGATCAGAGCCATCGAAGGAGTACCGGAGACATTGACCAGTAAGAAGTAGGTGCAGAAATTAACAGGACGAATAGCCGCCTTGTCGAGGTTCATTTCACGATCATCGGACAGATGCCATAAATTCTTTAATGTGCTAAGGAAAGACCATGGACTGCAGTGGATGTCACACCTCCTTTTGGCGCGCCCCCTTTTCGAGGGAGTGTACGAAGGAGTTTTTCCAATTTAAGTGACAATATTCGAAACAGGATTATTTTGTTTATTTCATAGTCGCCACTTGGAATAAATTAAAGTGTCCCAAGTCACCGATTTATTTAAATCCCGAATCGAGGAAATTTCGACTTACCAAATAAAGTCTGCGAACCAGAAATTCTAAGTAAGGAATTCTGTTGACCCGAGGGAAGGTGTTAGGCACCCCCAAATCCCGTGGTTCTAGCACGGTCGCTTAAGCTATTGTAAATGACAAACTATCTGATTTTAATACATGTATTGACCTATGTGCCTTTAATCAATTTCAAACCGCTTCACTCCGTTAACTTTGTGTATTTAAATTTAAACATGAACGACCCATTGGGTAGTAGGGTTATTTCAAGTCATGCTTCAAAAGGGACTATTGAGAGCTTGATTATATGTGATCCTCTTTTGTCCTAGTCATAGCTTTCATGCAAATACGTATCGTTCAAATAATTTTAACATATAGCCGTGACTAACTTACATTTCGGATTAACACTAGTTCAAAAACCGAATTAATCCTCAATGCCGTGTTTATAAACATGATACGGGAGCATTGGACTCATTACTTAAATTATTCTTCCTAGTTGATTAACATGGAGCAGACAATTAAAGGAATAACTGGAACCTTATCGTGAAGCATATCTTGACTAACGCATCGTGAGGATTACGCTATACATAATGGTCAACTATTAACAACTAAATACATGTCGGGTTTGGAATTAACTCTTGAGTTGGAATGTATTCGAGTTTGTACTTCTAAGGCTAACAGTAAAGAAAAATGAGTGCACTCTCAATCTTTCAAGATTAACAGTACAATTTCTATTACAACAAACAGTCCCAATTTAATCTACTAGCTAACAGGATCATTCATATGGTGGTCTCACAGCAGGATTTAAAACATGCTTTCATTTCATTTCCAGTAGAAGAATAGACAGCCCCAGAGATGTGTACCTGGTATTTGAATAAACAAAGAGGAAGAATGGAAAGATCAGTAGTGCAGTAGCACAAACAGCACAGCAAATAACAGCAGCAACACCAAATTCCAGCAAAAGACCAAAGAACCAATAGCCAAAGATAGCAAGAAATTCCAGGAATGGTTTGAACCAAACAGGGAATTTAAAACAACCAAACAACAACTTCAAAAAACTAGACAGCAGTAATAATAGACCCAAATAGCTCAAAAGAAACCTTCAGATGACTTGAACTCTCGGATATGGAAATAGAAACAGAGAAAGACTCAAATTATTTCTGATCTTAAGCCAATGTAACAGTGCTATAGGGGACGAGCTCGCTAGCTCAAAAACTATTATTCTGATCCTTTTGAAAGAGAGCGGGCTGATAGAAATTCAATTCAAACTATGAACTGAAAAGAAAATAGACTTAGACCAAAACAGGGGCAATAGAATAGTGTTTTCCTTTAGGTTTTCTCTACTACTCCCTGTTCCAGAATGTATTTTTTTAGAGTGTATATCAGCCTCTAATCTCTAATCTCTAATCTATGTTTTTCAGAATGTGTATCAGAATCTCTGTCCTGTTTTTCAGAATCTCTCCTCAACTGATGGCTAAAGGACTTTCTTAAAACTGATCGGTTAGAAGAACTCTCACTGATGGTTTCAAAACTCTAAAA